>CYKH01000057.1:52575-64112 GCA_001460835.1 Bodo saltans | reverse complement strand
TGGGTCCTGCGCTCCATGCGTCGGCGTCGTGCGCTTCACCCGACCAAGCCGCCGGCGCACTTCCGGTGCGATCTTCCTCAGCGGCTCGAACGGGTCTGCTTGGAAGTGCGCATCGCGTGTGTCAACAATCATCACGTACCGCAGCCAGTTCGCATCCTCCTCGCTGCGCTCCTTCAGCAACAGCCACTCGTAGAACAGCTCTTTACGCCAATTCACTACTCCACAGCTTTGCAGCCGCAGCGTGCTTTTAAGCGCATCAATTACGACAATCACTATGTCCGCTTCTCCCCCAAACGCCTCGTTGTACGCGATCCGCTGCTCATCGTCCACGAACAGGTACAACTGCGTACATGAGCGCAAATGGAACTTCGCAAAGGTCTTCACAAACGTTTTCACAAGCTCCGGTGCATAGCCTGTGCACATTCCCAGCACCGCGCTCCGGCCTCGACCCACGCAACGCCGTAGGTATGGCTCCTCAATCATCGATTCATTGAGAACGATTGCATCGTTACCCTCCCTATTCTTACCAATCTCTTCCCACGCTACACCCAACGAAGTTGGTGCGATCACTGCGGTGGGGATCATCCGGGCAGGATCCTTCGCGTTCGCTTCGTGTAGCAAGTAGTAGTCATCGAACCACCTGCTGTGAGAGAATGGTTGTGCAACCGGTGCAGGCTGCATCGGCTTGGACCATGTGCAGTGGTGCCAGTTAAGCAGCATCGCTGGTGGTGGGGGAGGAGTGACACTTGCAATCATCTCTTGCTGCCGGAGGAGTGTGTGCATAACGGAGCAACGATTGTCGCTTGCCATTCGCACGGTGTGCTCGCTGAGGAGTTGCACAGCAAACCGCGCGGAGCTATGGCCTGTGCGCACCTCGTTGAGGGAAGCGGCGAGCACCAACTCCATCCCCACGCCCGGGGGCATCGGGTACCGTACCTGCAGTTCCGCTACGGAGTCCACAAGGGTTACAAGAGCATCTCGCCCTCCTCCAAACAAGTATGGGCTCATCAACGTCGACTGACCACTAGTTGCCAGCTGATCGAGCGCGCCGCCTCCAAAAGAAGAAGAAGGTAAAGGGTCCAGCAGCTTTTCCAATCTCGATCTCCAGCGGGCAAGTTCTGGTGCGATAAACCGGAGTGTTGTGTTCAGCCGCTCAACACCAAGCGCGAAACGAGCCATCACAACGGTCGAGGGAGGCGCAGAAAAAAGCGCCATCAACGACGTTAAGGTAAAATTCCGATGCGCCCCCTTCCAGAGGCGCACTGCCAGCGGGTCTATCACGACAATTCTAGAGTCAGTGCTCAATATGAGCTGAGAGTTGTCGACAGCACCGGTGTCGTGAAACCAGAAAGTAAGGAGGACCCTCACAGAATCCATGAGAAAAGAGCCGCTTGAAATTGACAGCCAACGTGCCACTCTCACAGACGAATGTTGTGGTCCCAAAGTGCACGACGGCACTGGCATATCGTGCAAGATCGTACCATCAAGATCTGTAATGCGTGCTACGCCGAGGCGCTCGCCACAGTCTGCGAACAGGATGAGCGTCGCTACTACGTTATCGTTTCGCAGACGATGCAGCGCGGACGTAAATATCCGCTCGTCGGAGAACACTAAGACGTATCGAGCAGCAGGTCCACCACCAAGCTCCAAAAGAAACTTGGCAGCAGCATCCATCACATCTGCGTGAAGGATGACAGCCCGATCTATTGGCTGCCAGCCTGCCGCTGACTTCTTCGTCACGGTGGATACCGGATGTTCCGTCTGTACTAGCGTTGTTGTTGTTTGTTGTGTTGTATCACCACCTATGGCAACCGAGCGTGGTGGTGTCAATCGTGACGAAGCCATACTCATTGTCATATCTTGTTGCAGAGTGGGAGGTTCTATCGCTGCTGTCCCTCCAAGAGAGCGTACTGTCAGCCACATGGCAACGAATGCAACAGCGAACACAAACGCACAACGACGACGAAGTGGCGATACTATTCGCGTCATGGATTTGGGGTTTGCCTTTATTTAGCAACACGAAAAAAAAATGGAAAGAAACTCTCAATAAGAACAAACGGAGGAAGTGTGATTGCTTTGAATATCTTGTCTTTGTCACATCGGTACTGTTGACCTGAATCGGGAAAAGAAAACGTTGCGGTATCCGAAAAGAAAGCGGCTCCAAAAACCCCGCTCATGTTCGTCTCGGTCGGCGGCGATAGTGACGACGGAGCCACTTCGGTGCCCATGGGAAGGATGGCCGATGGGCACCATCGTCGTCCTCAAGCTCATCGTGTGCATCATCGCCGCTGCGCTCCTCGTTTGCAACGTTGTCACCACCCTCACCGCCGAGTGCGTGGGAAGGCATAGGGCGGTACCTTCTCCTGGCAGTGCGTGTCACAAGCACGCTTGCAACCACTCCCATTAAGAAGTAGATCGCAATGAGCACCAGCGCTCGGACGTTACTACCACTCGTAGATGACCACCATTCACGATCCCATATCGCAAATGCTGTTGTTGAGGAGTTAGTTGCTGAATGCCCCTCATCGTCCTTGGCAAGAGTCATGATCGTCCCAGTCGCGTTGTTCACTAAATAGGGGCGGTACTTTATCGTTGCCTGCTCCATCCGCCGCAGTTGTCCAGGGGTAAACCGAATCATGCAGTGGTCCGCGGCATAGTCCATGAAATTGCTCGTGTCAGGCCGCAGCTGTTGTTGTTTTTGTATAGATGAGCACACTTCAGGTCCGTCAACCACGTCGCATCCGTTTTTTGGATTGGCGGCGCGGGCAGCAGGCGGTGTGTCAGCCACAAAATCGCCAGACCCCGCACAGTCCCCATCAAATGTGTGAAGCAGTCCAAAGTAATGCCCCATTTCATGCACTAACGTCTTGCCACCGTCCCTTGGCGAGCCACTACCTTTATTGAAAAATGCATTGTACCGGATTTGGATATACTGCATGTTGGAGGTTTCGTCTCGCGTCGCCCACGGAAATTGAGACTCCCCATCGTAGTGGATGTCACAGACAATCACATTGATGTCTAGATGTGGCGTGCTGTTCACGGCCGGGAGGACAAGAGCGTAAAACGGACAAGACGTGGGATTATCGTAGCATGAATCTGTCACACAACTTCTCGACAAGAGTGTGCTGCGGATCACTTGCACAGGTGCTGCTGGGATCGAAGCTGAGTGAGATTCATTGCGGTTCGAGGTGTTGAAGGAGGTCGGCAGTTGGAAACGGAAACGTGAGCCTGAAGCTTCAAACTCATCATTGAGGACACGAAGCTGACCCCTTACATCGTCGCTCTCCAAACTCCAGTTTCGAGAGTTTGTATCATCCACAATCAGTGTGAATCGTACTGTAAACGTGATTGTGGCGACATCGGATGGGAAAAGAGGTGACTGCGCGACAACTTCGCAACATTGGCCATCTAGCGCAGGACCGCAACACAATTCACACCGCTTACCAAACGCATCCAAACACAATATTTCACTATCTGCTCGTCGAGAAGCGTTACTGAATGCCGCCGCTGTCCCAGCAACTCGATGTTCCTGGACTGCGCCTTGCTTACGGTGCGAAAGTGGTGGGAGGGGAGGGCGTCGGGGATGCGGTAATAGAGAAGCTTGCGAGTACTGAACACAGTGTGTCATCAGCATCACAGACAGCATCATGGTGATAGACGTCATTCTCAGCATAACACGTTTTTTTTATCACTCTAAGGGATATTTTTTCTTTTACTTGGCGGCAACGTTTCAATCTCTTACTACCCCCTAGGGCACGGTACGTCGATTGTATCGCAGTACTTGTGGCTTCTTGCTTGTGTGTCTATCGAGAGACAACAAAAACACGCAACAACGCATTTCAAATCGAAACTTCACAAAATTGCACGCACATAAGCATCGTCAATATTTCAGGAGAACTACAACAATAGGGCCGTTGGGTACAAGGCTCACATATGGGCTCATCTGCACAGAAATAGGATTTCGATGGGTAAGCGCTGATCACTTCAAGAGAGTGAGATAGAAAGGTGAACGGCGGCGCGCAGAAAACTACAAAAGGAACAATAACAAACGGCCAGGGCAAAATCATTGTTGGCATGCGAAGTTCTTTTCATCACATTTTACCTCCGTCCTCGATTCTTTCGCCCTAATACTTTCGGCGCCTCCTCATCCTTCTTTTTTGGCTTGAACTGAGCAAACACACCACCGAGCTCACTCAAGTCTTCTGGGAGCTGATCACGGGGGGTGTTGCGTATCTTCTCAAATTGCTGTTTGATCTCATCCATTCCCTCAGCCTCAAAATATTGATTCTGGATGTCCAGATGTTGATAGATGTCAACACTGTCGTGACCGCCGCGGTAGACAGATCCAGGTTTCGCCATGGAGGGCTTTGGGACTGTGTAGAAGGTGGGGTATCCGTCGATGTTCATGGTCTCCACGCAAAACGTTGCATTCGCTTCACAATCAAATTTCCCAATGACAACCGTTGGATCTCTGTGGAAGTAGTCAGCGACGAACTTTAACGTTTCTTGGGGGCCTTTGCAATGCTGGCACCAGGGAGCGTAGAAAAGCACAAAAAGTAAAATGTTTGAGCTGTTGCGATATTGAATGTAGTCATCAGTGGTAAGGGACAACACGAGGCCGGGGGTTGGGTTCACCACAGCTGGAATCCGCATTGCCTCTTGTCGCTTGACTTCAAATGAAGCCGCTGCTTGGCGTCGATCCGTAGTCGCGATAGAGTCAATAAAATCGTACAACTCCTTTGCAGAAAAACTATGCCCAGTGTATGTGTACGGATGCTGCTTGAGGCCACGTACCACAACACGAAGAATTGGAAACGTCACGACGCCAATCTGCTGGCAAAACTTTTTGTAATGTGGGCCATGCAGCGCTGCAAATCGAATCACAACATCTGCAGGGGCTTTCGCAGAGCGAGCATCTTCAGTGGCTTTATCCTCCTCGCTCTTTTCTCCTTCGTTGTTTCCTTCTTTCTGCGCAAACATCTCTGCCACATCCTCCATTGTTTTCATAAGTTGGACGCTTTTTCGATGCCACGTTGCGTAGAAGAGGACTACAGAAATGCGAGAGCGATCTTCGATAAAGTCATGATACGTATCGTTGGTCAATCGTTCGACCAGTTCCGGCAACGCCATGGACGGTGAGCCAGACGATGCTTTAGAGGCAGAAATATCAGCCCCATCGTCCTCAGCAGCCTCAACGAATGCAGCCAGCAAAAACGTGGAGACTACAAGCAGTGCAATTGATGGAGAGCGGAGCATTCGACTTGCACTTGCCCTCAATATGATATTGTGAAACCTTTTTTTGTTCTAAAAAAATCAAGAAAGAAAAGTTTCCGTTATTCCAACAGAATTTTTAGAAAATGGGTTGTCAAAGAATCAGAAAATTGCTACTTGAATAAGGTGAAGGGGTGTTGAATTTCGTGCCGTGATCTCGTCGTTGTGGCAAGTGGTCGATAAGATGGTGTGAGGGTGTACAACAACAATGGGCTTCGAAGTTAGACTTCAGTACAAAGCACATGTATTTCTTTTTTTTTCACTTCTCTCCAGAATCTTCAGAACAACAATTTTCTTAGATGCGTCTGTGGCTATCGCGCGAACGCCGTTCTTCAATATCCAAAAATGCGATCAACTCGCTGCGCTCAAGCTCGCCTTCATACGGCACCGGTGGTTGCTCTGCTGGGTAGTACACGAGCCTCACAGAGCCTGTGCGATGCTGCTGGACCTGCTGAGCACTTGCAGATTCGTCTCGGTGAGATTTGTCCTCGTTCTCGGGAAGTGCCATATCAACAGATGCAAACAGCAGCTGTCTGTTCTTGTAGGTCCCACTGAGCAGACGCATCAGACGTGTCGCCTCAATGCAGTGAGGGTCACGTGAGCATGTCGATCCATTGAATCTCATTGCGAAAATATTGTCTCCACTTTCTGGGGAGATCAGTGACGCGACTGACATTCGAGTCACTGCGCCCTCCTCGGCTTCCTCCAGCGCGTCTTGCAGTCGCTTCCGCTGCAATTCTAAAGGCAACAATCCAAAGCACACCTCCTCAGCGAATGCCACAATGCGGGACGGTACCAGTGAAGCTGCGGATGGGGATGAAGGGAACACGTCATGTGGGAAGCGATGAGCAGACCCATTGCACGCAATCACAACAGTGGGTACCGCCACGATTCCAAGGTTTGCGTTTGCAAACGCCTTGACGCGCTTGTCGGACAGGTTCCACCGGAATGGTCGAATCGCTGTGGCGCCATCGCGTCGTGGCTTCGTCAGCATCACTGTCGAGGCCACCACTGCCTCCAACGCAGTGCCGCACTTGACGTGTGTGCACCAAGACGCATTCAAGAAGATAATGGCTGCTCCTCCCTCGTTGGCGGTGGGAGACCCTGTTGACGAGATGTTCATGAAGCGTGATAACGACGCCGTGACGTCTTCCACTGTCGATAACTCTTGTGGTAGTTCGACCGATGCAGGTCGAGGAGTGCTGCTGTGCGTTGTACTCGGTTGATCACTACCTGCCTGCGCTGCGGAGGGGTATGTTGGTAAGGGGTGGGAGGCCGAAGGCGCCAGCCCAATGCGAGCGGTCGTGGTGGCAATGAACTTCACCAAAGTCGACGCCGCATGCGGCCCACGCAGCTTCTCAGTGAACTCCACTCGAGCATCAGCCCCAGTGCCACCAAAAAAGAGTACTGTGGGGAACACAGATACTTCAAATGGAGAACTCTTGAGCTTCTTTGAATCCTCTGTGCGTGATACGTTGAACATCGCGACGGCAACGGTCGATGAGACCTTGGCTGCACCTGCGAGAAATGTTCGGTACTGGGAGAAACAGTGCTTGCACCAGTTCGACGAAAAGAAGATCAGAGCGCCTCGCGTAGGGCCGAAAGTTGTCACAAACGTTTGAACCTCGTCCACAGAATTCAGTAACAGTGGGCGCCAAGAACTAAGCTCGATAGCAGTTGCACTCGATGAAGGCGCAGCAACGTCATCGTCGACATCTTGATGAGTGCGCCGTTGGAACGCATTCCACTCAGCGTGTGCAGATTTCACCACCTCATTATCGTCCACCTCACTGGTGTACTTCACCAACGGGGGGATATGTGATTCATCGCCATAGGGCACGAACCATTCACCGACCCAATCGCGATCCGCTTCTGGTTGCACCTGATTCAGTAAGAACGCGCCTAGTTGAGTACGGGTGGGGCGTGGGGTCGTCAAAATTCTGGGGATCTTTCGATCCTTAGCATTCATCTGTTCACGAACATCCTCAGGGATGTCATCGTACACAAGGAAAAAGGGGAGCTTCGTCCTCCGCATGCGCTCATGCACTTTCAGATGCTGCGACACGTCGAGACGCGTAATGAACACGTTGTTCATGTGGCGGTACTGTTGCGCAAGGCCGTCGTAGTGAGGAGCGATTGCCTTCGCATCCTCACTCCACGGAGCGTAGAACATCACCATGATTTTGGCGCTGCGATTTTGCGTCGCGGCATCAAACTCCTTCACAGTCTTGAACTCAACACTGTGCATGAGTGTATTGTGAATTTGTTGCTTCACGAACTCTACCACCTCTGTGGCGTTGGTTCCAGAGCCACCCTGCCCGAAGCGGATCTTTGCGTATTCGTCGTGGTCTTCGTAGGGATCAAGCATTTTGTACCGAGCAATCTGGGGTGTGGCGAGCCCACGGAACACCGTGATGGATGGCGCCTCGCCGAGCATTCCACGAAGTGCTGCGGTGGAATCACCCGCCTCCACTACACCCACCACAACCAATCGATGCTTGATGAGCTGCTCAAAGTTTTCTGCGACAATATTCCAAGCTTCAAGGTGCTCAGCGTCCACCTTGGATTCACAGTTCAGCACCACCACCACTGTCGTCGTGTCGAGGAACCCTCGCAGTGTCTTTTCGTCCAAGAACTGGACATGACGCGACAACAATTTAGATCGTTCAATCACTTTAATTTGCCTCGCACCGCCTGACTTGGTCTTTTTCTGCACGTTTCGCTTTCGGATGACTTCCTTCAAATCTTCGTCGGTAGCGTACAAGTCTTCGATCGCATCGTCCACGGACCTCTTCCGTTTGTCACGATCTTGCTTCTTTTGCTCTTCTGTTTCGAGGCGAGGTAGGTTAAGTTCTTCGTCGCGCGGCGGTTTTTCTGTGCTTGTCTTTGTTGCAGGTGCTTTCTTTGATGGGGCTTCGGCAGGCTTTGCCTTCTTACGGCCGTCATGATCGGTGGCAACTTTCGGAAGGTGGATCGACACGAAGTCGATTATTCTCTCCGCAAGGCGGTGATCGTTGTACTTATGAACACGCCGCACAATCGTTCCCTTGGCATTCTTTTCATTCGTGAGTAGGAGGATCGTGGGGTACGAGTTGGTGGCATTTAACGCAGCGCTAGCATTGCGATACTTTGTGGCGTCAATGCGAGCAACGTGAAGGCGTGGCCGAATCGGGTTCATGCGTCGCTGCCGACGGAAGTACTCCCCCACCGCCTGCAGCTCAGGAATCACCGTCCTGCAATGTCCGCACCACGGGGCGTAAAACTCCACAAGATATTGATCCGTAGTGTTGCTGATCGCGTGCTGCAGTGACGTCTCATTCAGCTCCAAAAGAGCTCGTTCCACAAGGAGACGCTGATGATCGAGCTCTTGAACCTTCGTCGATCGACGCGTGTTGGCGATGTATTGGATGAAGTTCTGTGTGGCGTTAGGTTGTGCTGACTTCTCCAAGAACTCTCCCATCGAATGATACTGAGCTCCAATAAGCTTGGCCTTGTCCTTGCTCCCTGCGAAGTAGAACTTCACCGTGGGAAAGCTGAGGATGCCTTGACCATGGCCTGTTTCATCGTTGAGGGGGACGTTAATTTTGCCAAATCGAATCGTTTTGTCGGAGCTACCGAAATGCTTGGCCGCCTCGAGATACTTTGGCTCAAAGATTTTGCTTTGCTCGCACCACGTTGCGTAGAAGAACACAACCGCGTCGACCTCAGCGTCATCGACAAAGCTGCGGAAGTCGTGCATGTCAAGTTCCGTGACGAGAGGCCTCGGTTTACCATCTTTGCCCAAATCTGCAGCAGAATCACTAGACGAGGGTGCATCACCAGCAAACGACGACGAGTCGTGGCGGTTCGCAGCAGTGGATTGATGGTGCGCGACTTCTTGCGACGTGAAGCGAAGGACCTTTTGGGCATCTGTTCCGTAACGCTCCTCATCCACGCTTCGAAGCACAAACGACGCCATCTCGATAATATCCAACGCGTGCACCACTGTCGCGTCGGATGTTGCGACGGCATGCTCCACCTTCATCGGCCCTCTTGGCAAGAATACGAGCCTCGGTGCTGACGCCTCTCCTGATGAGACCTTGATGCTTCAGAAAGCCCTCGAACCGACGAGAGTCCATTTTGAAGAACTCAATGCCACCTATGGTAGGGATCAGTCCAGACGCCGCAGCCTCAGCAGTTTCCTCGCTGCTCCGAATCTCAGCCTCCTCATCATTGGGGCGGGTGACAGGGCTACGCTCAAAGTCAACATGTGAGCCCAATCGCTTTTCAAGATCGAGGAGCATTTCAGCTGTCTTTGCGTCCTGCTGTAATGTGCGGTACAAGAACAATACCGTGTGGCTGCGGTTGCGAGCACGAGGGCCGCCAATCTTTTCATCCCAATCACGGCGAGTGACAGCACGCACTGTGGTGTCTTTCATCCAGTCCATTTCAAAGAAGGAATATCCCATCTCGTCGTTAACGTATTCAATCAAGGGCAATTTTTGAGGAAGTCCTCGATACTCCTCTCCTGGTGTCCGGAGGGGGTGCTTTCCGATTCCCTTCGGGTACCACAGCAACATGGGTAGTCGGGTGACGCCGTACACGTTCTTGCGCTCCTCCACATCAATTTCACGAGAGCCGTCAATCACAGCGATGGTGACCTCGCGTCGTTCACGTACAAATGCCTTTGCGACGTCCACCATCACCGCGCGGAGCTGCGCCGAGTGTGGGCAGGAACTGCCACCGGAGTACAGCATCAGCACACCACGTTCAGGATCCGTGATGGTGCGAAACAGTTGATTGGCAGTGACTGTAGTTAATCCCCCATGTTCGCCCTCTCCAATCGCCTCGCGGTCCTCGCTGTGAGCGTGTTGCTTTCCAATGGCGGTAGCAATAATGGTTTCCACTTTACTTGGGTTCAGAATCAGCATCTCTGGCGTAATGTCCAACACCATGCGGCGCTGAGACATATCACTCGTCGCCATAGGTAGATCTCCTTCACTCGAGATATCATCACCGGCGATGTCCATCCTGCTGAGCAATGCGATAAACGGGCTCCTTGAATCAGCACCAATGGCCGACTGCTTGAGGTGATCTTGAGATGTTCGATGGAACTTGGTCTTGACATGGTGCGCCAGCTTTGCGTACGAATAACTGTTCATCACAGCGCAAACATTTTCTTGTCGCAGCGACTCCTGAGATGTCGTCGTCGTCGTGAGATTAAGAGTTTTGCAAATGCTTTCAAAAGACTTCACCACTCGTCGGTCATACCAGATGCCGTTGGCGCTTAGCTGCTGGCCTCCGTGGAATAGGACGACAACGTTGCGACGGTAGGCCAGCGCGTCTGCAGCAAGAGTCTTGCGCCCCTCATCCGCAAGTGGCGCGAGAGCCGCGTCGCGGTCCAGCACCAGCCACGGCCGAAGACTATCGAGTTGAACAACGCCTCGGGAGCCTGCTGCTTGGAGCGAGCGCGACATGGCATCTAACGGGCGAAGATTTGTTTCCTCGTCGCTCGTTGGATTGCCGGCGAGTGTGAGGGAGCGTTCAAGGGCGTCGAAATCGAGTGCAGTCGGAAGGAAGTTGAACGGGAGATCCTGCCCACCGCAGTGTCGCGCATCTCGTTGCGCAGTGAGTTGGCTGCACGTAAATACGCAAGGAGGGTCAAGACACACGTCCCCAAACCCAATGGACGTATCCCCGCCAAGAAATGCATTGTGGAGAGCAGATCCAGCACCAAAGCGTGTCGAATGGAGATCGACAATCGTAAACGAAGCAGTCACCGCGTTGTTTGTGTTGTCATATCGCCTCGCCATCGCCGCAAAATGATGTACGTCTCGCATCGCCGCTGCGTTGCTCTTTGACGTCCATGACGCAACAAACAGGACAACGAATAAATGCCGGTGTCTGGGATCACTCTCCACCAGGCCAGCTTCGACAAGCCCGTTGCGATCAAGCCCAGAAGGCACCATCAACGACGACGTCATTGAGCTCTCGTCGTTGTTCACAACAATCGATAATTTGTCAGACAGTTGCGCCTTTTTTAGTCCTGCAAGCTGCACGCTGAGCGCATCGGGCTGGCGGTGGACGTCGGCGATGTTCGTGCCCAATGCCGTTCGCTCTACTTGGTAGGAAAACACACCATCCCGGCGTTCATCAAAACTCACAGAGTTGGTCACTGCGCCGCCCCAGTACGCGATGGCATCAACAATGGTGCGAACACTGATGAAGTCCTCCCCGCCACGTAATCGGATGGGGATCGGTTGGGGTTTGCCATCAGTAAGCTGGCT
>CYKH01000057.1:7712-48489 GCA_001460835.1 Bodo saltans | reverse complement strand
AGGATTATGACCATATTCGTTGCTGTGGGAATTGTTGTGTGAGGCAACGTCATCGTCCATGAAGTCATCATGATTGCCATCGTTTGCCAACTCATCTCTATCAGGTTCATCGACCGATGTTGAAGCCGCCACATCGACGTTGAGAGGTTTTTTTTTTAACTGACTGTAGTTCCAATTTCCATCATCATTTCAAAAAAAACAAAATATTGATGTTGTGTTCAAACTTAAAAACTTGTGATTGAGATAGAGCGAGAGAGCCAATCGCCCATCACTGAGGCTGAGCCTCCTCGTCTCTTACCTCCCCACCACCCAACCGTTGATATGTCTCCACAAGGGACTCGAGGTACTTCCCTCGGAAACGCACCGCCTCAACTCCATCGCCAGCAGTCGCGACATTGTTGCTGCGGGTCTTCTTTAGCGACCTGCCTTTCTCGTCGTCATCTGACACGAGGACCATCACCTCAATCTTTTCGCGCTGTGACTCGGCGATGGAGGCCCAGCCGCGCAATCGAATTGCTCGCTGGGCTCGAAGCGAAAGCAAACCGCGGATAGAGTTGTGCGGAACGAATGCGGTAGGATCTCGCCTTGTAGGAAATCGCTCAAACAAGCTCATCACCACCTCCTCATCCGATGCGATGTCGTGCGATGCTGCGGGATGTCCACCTTCGCTGCTGCTCTGTTTTTCAGACGCCCGCCGACTGACAACTAGTCCATTGGAGTGCCTCCCTTGCGAGACGACAAATAATTCTTTGAATGAATCAAAGAACGGTTCAAGGAGAATCGGCCGACAGTCACGCTGTGTTTTCGTGAATCGACTGTTGAGGACAGCTGTAAAGGACACCCCCTCTGCAGATTCTACGGGAAGACAATCGAGCAACGCAAATGCGAACACATTAGGATCTAGGAACGGACACTTTCCGCTTCCCTCAACGATTTCGCGCAACAGACGCCTCATCTTATCTCGCTGTGGAAACTTCATCTGTCGAATGGCGTGTACTTTCCGCTCCATTATCGCGATCTGTTCCTTGGAATAATTGCGGTGCGTGAGGTACATTGGTGGAACACGGTACCTCACAAACTGCTGACTGTTGTGATGATTGTTGTCGGGCGGCGGCGCTGCTGCTACTGCTGCTGGTGACGATGATGATGATGATGACCTTCCGTTGGGGTAGGTGCCGCCGAAATGATGGTGTGGTCGGCTCAATTCGAACAAATGCGGAGATGTCAGAAGCACATGCTGCAACTGACGATTTTGTGGGAGGAGAACATCGCACTCCTCCTTCACAGAAGCAATCGGAGTCCATTCCGTGCACGCCATCAACCGAGCGACGCGGTATGTTTCATAGGGCTCCACAAAATGGCCGTTATCAAACAGCCACCGTTCAAGGGCCGACAACACTGGCTGTTGGGGTGCTGGTGCTGGTGGTGGCAGCTGCGTCAACAGGGCGGCGGGCGGCGCGAAGGCAGGAGGATTATGACCATATTCGTTGCTGTGGGAATTGTTGTGTGAGGCAACGTCATCCATCATGAAGTCATCATGATTGCCATCGCTTGCCAAATCATCTCTCTCAGGTTCATCGACCGTTGTTGAAGCCGCCACATCGACGTTGAGCGTCTTCGATGACACCGTTGGCGAAGTTGCGCTCACGACACAGTCGTAAAGGGCCGAGCGGTTGCGGCGAGGACGAACGTAGCCATCCATGTGTAGCAGCTCTATATCCAAGTGCAACGCTGGCAGCTGAACACGACGGATCTCGTCTTCCACAGCACTCGGGGAATCATACAAACCTGGCTTCACCACTCGACGCGCCGCACAAAGTGCATCCAAAGGAACGCAAAACCTTGGGAATGAGTTATCGACACACCACGTTGGCATCACGTCAAGGTCATGGGGTGCGGCGTCGAGGGACTGCAATATGGCGCCACGATTTCCGATGCTTGCTCGTGACCGGTGCTCATTGCGAGTTGGTGAGTCCGAGGCTCGTTGTGTTGTGCCACCTGATTTCGGCGCCTCAGTGCTGACACGAGCGACCGTCGATTTCCCAATGACGCTCATCACAAATCGAGGGTCGTCTCTTAGCACGACTTGCAAACCGCCGTGTTCTGCAACCTCGCGTTGCAACTCCTCGGGCAGCTTCCTCTCAATGTTGGACAATGTTGAAAACAGCGTGGACATGCACGGCACCAAGCGCTCACGCAGCTCGCTGATTGTGCCGCATGAGGAGGCATTGTCGCATGAGTTGCTGCTGGCACACAGCCGCTGCTGATGAATTGACAGAGGTATCAGTCGCGACTGTTGTGACAAAGAAGTTTCAAAAATCAGCTTGCGAATCATATGATAACATTGAAATGGGCCCCTTCTTATGAAAAGCAAAAGAAGGTAAGAGACACAAGTTGTAGATGACACCACATCTTCAGCAATTTCATATCCCTATCAGTGTTGTCATTTCGTTGCGCTGTGATAATTCACCTTCTCTAAATCCAAGGCCAAGGGTAAAACGTCCGTTTTAGGTGGGGGAAAAGGGGCGGCGGGAGGTCTCGATAAGAGGTCGAACGAAGCAAAAAAAAAAAACGGTACAACACAGCCAGAGGGAAAATTCTTCCAGTCGCATTGTAAAACACTAGCGACTTTAGGAGGGTCCAACCCTGCACACGCCGTTTCATTCGACTCCGTTTTGAATTTGTTGTTATTGCATTTCATACTCTCACACATGCTTGTTTTTTGTTTTGTTTTCTTGCTAGTTTCTGATTTGCGGGAGGTTTTGAATCGCAATTGTGGATCGGGTTTTTTTTTCTCGTTGGGCACCATGAAAGTCGAGGATTCGATCTAGTAGTCGTCGTCATTCAGTCGCCTCTCCAAATCATCACGAGGCGCAAAGTTGTCACGATGCGATACCGCGACGTTGTCCACGTGCACCTCAGACTCCTCCACCTCGGTGATCATATCCAACCGACGCTGGCGGATGGCCAGCACTACTACGCCACCCAGGATAATCATGACAAGCACCCATAACACAATCAACGCAATCGACCAAAGGGGAAAGCTAAGGCAATCCTGTGACGTGTTCCCGTCCACTCCCTGTCCAGGCACGTAGTACATGCACGAGTCTCCCGTGGCGCTTTTTAGGCACCATGGGTACGTCTGGCAAGAGTCTGACGTCAAATAGGAGCACACGCGCTGAATGGCGAAACATTGAATGTTGGAGTTAGACCCGAGAATGCCAACGCAGGTGCTATCCGACGCACAGGCATTCCAGTTGCCGCTTTTCGCGACGCAAGGATCAACGATGCAGGTGCTCGTTTGCCAGACGCATGACGCGCTGGTTTTGTCGATATTGGAACCCATGCATGTTGAAGAAGATGTGAACCCAGTGCAATCTGTCATTTCGTTCAAGGGTGGAAGTGATTTTTTTTCTTTTAAGGGGTGTATTCTTCTGTTTTTTGTGAGATGTCGATGAGGTAATGATTGTGATCGCCCTCCTTTCTTGCTTCGATACTTGGTCGCTTTGAAAAACGACACAAACACACGGGGAAACAACATTCTGTGTCAGTCAACAAATCTGCAAATGGCGCGTGAGAGAAAAGACAGTAGTTAAAAACGAAAAAAAATCAACACACAAAGTCACCCCGTCCCATATGGCGCCTCAAATCGCCCACTCTCTCTGTCTGCGCACCTCTCCACCTTTCTCCCGACACACAACCTCTCTGCTGTTCACTCATCTCCGTTCTATGGTTCCGAAGCTTTTTGTGCTCACACAGCAACAATATCTGCAGCTTCGGGAAAACGTATTCCGTCAAAAGAGGGTCAACCTCTCGTCTGGTGTTTGTATGGTGTGTGGTGTGTAATAAAACAAATAAATAGTGTGTGCCAACGATGTTGGGATTCATTTTTTCCCCCGCGCAACACCTCGTCACGCACTCATTGCTTTGTGGTGCTGTTTAGAAGATGCCAGGGTACTTTGGGATCAGCTCCACCAGTCGCTTGTAAGCCTCGCCGTCGAAATCATCGTTACACGTGCCGTGGCTGTGGTACTGCAGAGAACCGTTAGCAGGATTGACATAGAGCACAAACTCGTTGATTTGTGCGATATTCTCGCCATTATTGAAGCCGCTCACTACGAGCTTATCATTGCTAATGATATCGTCCATGTGCAGCTGACCGTTGTCCATTGCCGAGGGTTTGCCAACAATAGTAATGTACTGGCCTTTGTAGCGAGCGATGTCAAGGGAACTGATGCGGGGAGCAACGCCGTTAAAATCAGGAAGACGATTCATGGAATGGATCCTGTTGGCAACAAGAGTGCGAGTGTGAAAATCTCTGTTGTTTTGGGCAAAAAAAAATAGAAAGTACCATCAGTACGATTCAACAGTCTTTCAAACAAAAAAGATTCGGTCAAAGATACTTTTAAACGGCATTGTGAATGTACAGTACTGTACGACACAGTGTTGGAATGCCAGTAGGATTGACTCATTTTTCGTGTTTTTTTTCTTTTTAAGTCAACACCACATTTTTTATTTCTTTCGCAGGTTTCGATCAAGTGTTCTAAACTGTATGAGCTACGTTACATGTGCTACCTCTGCGGAAACTTTCTGGAAGTGACAACCTTAGATTTCGCAGCTGCCTCGGTTTGGGCGTTGAACGTACAAGGCCATTCAAGTTCAAGTTCGTCAGGAAGAGCGATTGTTTCTCGCTCTGCCTTCGCTCTCGCTGCTACCTCAGCATCGGCTTTTGCCTTCGCAGCCGCGGCGATTGCTTCTCGCTCTGCCTTGATTTTTTCTGCTGTCGCGGCAACCTCCTTTACCGAAAGTCCAGGAAGCACTTCCGCGTTGTCGACGCAATTCAAAAGAATTTTTCCATGCCGCAAGTTTCGCACCATTGATCGCATTGCTGAGCGGTACCACACATCGGTGCTTTGCGATAAATCGGTGGTCCCAATGATGCGCACAAGCGGTTTGTATGGCTCACATGAAGCCTCATATGTCTCGATGGTGATGGCATTTGGGCTCGCTGCATAGAACCTCTCGCTGAAGTCGACAACGGCGTTCGTGGCTGGAATGATTTCCGGCGCACAACGACCCGTGTGCACAACAGCGGCTAGCTGCTCCCGCGTAGAGTGCAGCAAATCCTCTGCAATTTTAATGTACGACACAATTTTGGCTTGTTGCGAACGCACCTTCCCAACGAACTCTTCCTTCAACTTCTTAGCTGCGACCTGTATCGCAAGAACTCCCGTATCCCGGTCTGCCTTAAGTTTGGCAATAATGCTTTCCAGCTGACTGATACGAATGTCAAACTGCTGTGTTGTGTTATTCACATAGTCATCACAACTGCGGTCGAGGCGATGGATGTTAAAGCTCAGGTTCACGAGCAGTTTTTTGTTCTGCGTCAAGGCAGCGGCCTTGGCATCCTCGAGCCGTTGGATTGAGCGTGTCAGGTCATCGGTTGCACTTGTCACAGCTGCGATGCTTCGATTGACGTGAGACTCATTGGCGATGGCCTCTACGTCCTCGTGGCTTACACTTCTGTTGTAACATAAATGACACAGCATGCGAGATTGAGCGCACAGAAATAATTCACAAGGGCTTCCGTTGTGTTGTACGTTGTTGCAGCGAGCTAGCAGTTGATTCAGTGGCACGGGTTCTTGAGTGAGAGCACCGTGAAAGTCGGTTTCCTCGACGTTCCGCTCAAGGTGCTTCTTCATGCAAGACGCGCACATCGGTGGCAGTTGGCAGCGGCAGCGGAAGAGGTTTGTGTTGCAGCATGTTGTCTTCTTCCCATTCACCGTTGTAGTGAACTGGCATCGTTGGGTCATCAACAACTTGTCGAGCACGCCGTGGGGTCCTTCGTGTCGAGATGGCAACGGCGCCTCAGCGCGGACGACATCGTCAGTACTGTGAAGCGCCTCGAGGTGGAATCGCACATCGTTTGGAGTAAGGACTTGGTGGTATGGACAAAGGATCGAATGCACACTGCCTACGTCATGGTCGCCTTCTTGCTTGTCTGCACAGCCTAGACACAACGTGCAACCGCAATTTAACGTGCAGTACTTACCGTTGACCGTGAGGCTCGCCTTGCAGCCGCAGCAACACATGAAGTCGAGCGCATGGGCCTTGAGATCTTTGTAGGTTTTGGGGGCATTGCGTGTGACAATGCGGAGCTCGTACGTGATGAAGTTGTTTACAGAAAACTCGTTCCCAAGCTCGGAGGTGTAGGAGGTCACCTCCACTCCTTTCGCAAAGATAGCAACGGCTTTTGAGGAGACGCATATTTTTGCGGCGACCGCTTCTCGAATCGTATGGAATGTCGTTTTTGCGGTTGCTTGCAGTGACAGCTGGACGGTGTCCGGGCAACCCCGCACACCAACGATAAAAGAGCTCATGCAGATCTTGTCGTCTGATTGTGTGGATTTGGCAAAAAGTCAAATTCGTTAAAGAAACAGGGCGGAAGAAAAAGAGCTTAAATAACGAAAGGATGTGCGTCCTACACATTCGTTCAAACACAACTAGATTGATTCGTTCTCTCACGACAGAGCCGTCGTCAACAACATGGGAGAACAACAGCGCAACAAAACTACAGAAATACTTTGTCCATCGAAGCCAGCACATGCCCTTCAATTTCATTCACGCAGTCGCTTCCTTCTTCTTTTCTCACCCTCGTCATACAGTGTCTCCAGCCGATGCATCGCCAAGCGCTGCTGAATCAAGTGCGCCCACCACTTCAATGAACGCTGTCGGCGCTTCGCTGCAAGTTCTTGCGCGGTCATTTCCACCCATTGAGCGTAAGCATGGGCGACAGCTGCCGCCTTGGATGTTGGCACGACTATGCCCTCAATCTGGGCGTCCCATGTCCCACGACGGTTCATTCCCGATGCATGACGTTTCACAAATGCGACAACGGCATTGGCGAAATCGACCTTCATTTTCCGAGCGACGCGAGATATGTGAGGTTCGTTCAGGTGGGTGATGCCAGGTGGGGGGACAGATCCACGGAGTAATATGTACCAAGTAGAGTTTCCGTGTTTCTCAATCGAACCGTCGTCACGAAGGGGTCTGGGCTCAAACGGCACCGTCTGCCAACGTCCAAAAAAGTGAGACGACGGGGCAAAGGGGCGAGATGGGGGTGGAGGCACCACCTTGTACGCTTGCTCATCCCCACCCTTGAGGCTGCGGTGGACTCGCAACCAACCATCCCGGCTCCGGAGGGATACCACCGCGGTTCTCTTGTACACAACAAGGCCACGCACGCTGCCCACTATGGTGGTCGCATCTTTGGGGTAGATGCCCTCCCACCTACCCGTGTCTTGCTCCAGGATGTACAGAGGATGGCGCTTTAACGCCCCCAGTGTATTCGGGACAGGCTCAGCGTAGGTGAGCTTCTCCAGCTGCACCTGTTCTCGCTCCCCCCACTGGTGTTGGGCGACGACAGAGGAGGGGAATCGTTCGGTTGGGAGTCTCCCTTTCAGGAGGATGTCAAGGTACGTCTGCATGTCATCCTTGGGGATGCGGCGCCATAGGTAGCTCTTGGATAGATGCTCCTTGGCTTCCAGTTGACGACCAAGCAACGCACTAAACTTCGTTGTGTAGCGAGCAGCGACGTCCACCACAACACCTCCTCGCCCAAATGCCAACGTGTAAGGGGAGTCCCATGCAACACGAACATACTCCGCGCAGGGGTTTACGGAAATCCACGACTGGCGGATAGGGCACCACACCTCACACCAGCAGTAGGACTCAGGCAGAGGAGGTGGTTTGACGGCGGTTGCCACAGAGGCTGAGTCGGCCGCTGATGCTCCTGCTGAGGCTGCGCTTTTCTTCTTGGATGCGGCAGCACTTCCTTTTGATGGTTTTGGCTCTTTGGGGGCAACAGTTGTCATCAACCTCTGTCGCCCTCCTCCCTGTGCAGCAGGAGAAGCAGCAGCAGCAGCCCCATTCTCACTCTCACCCGCTGTTGTTGGACTTGTAGATTGTGGGGGATATGCATCCCATGCAACAACCAGCCTTGCATCCATCGCCGATAAATGGCACTCCATCAGGAACATCATGCACATGTACACAGGTGATGGAAACTCTTCTTTGACGTGCGGCTCGTTGGATGGCGCCGCGCGGCCAAGGCGCTTCAGTGTGTCCACCAGAATGTTGCGCTCAAAGGGTTCAAGTGGATGGAAAGTAGGATATCGACGACTGAGTGCCGCATCCTCTCCTCCTGCATTCCCTTCAGCTGCAGCTGCTGCGTTGTTTGCCTGCTGAGAAGGGGCGATAGGAGGGGCTGCTGCTACTCTCGCAACTTGTTTGAGAGCATTGAGAAGTTCAACAATGGCAAACGAGGTTTCGTTCTTGACAGTATCGCTTTTACTTGTCACCCAGCACGGCGCCAACGACGGAACAGGCGTCCGTTCTCTCGCTATGACCATCTTTTCCTTTGCAGCCTTGATCGAGTTGATAAACAAGCGTCCACTACGCTTTCCAGCAGACTCAGTGCCTTTGGTGGACAACAGTAGCGGAACGCGAAGTAATTGTTTCCACAACGTAGGATGGTTCGTCACGCGCATCACTCGTACAAACCGCTGAACGATAACGATAATGTCAGTCACCTTCGTCGCAACACGAAGAATTTTATCAGACTTTGCCTTCGCCTTAGCGGCCTCGCGTTCCTCCTCCATCTCTCGAGTGATGGCTCTATGCTGCCCAACAGTCGTTTGGTGATTGCTACTGCCGATAGAGGTAAGTGTCGGGCGGGCCCACTGCATATCGAAACCATCTCCGTCCTCGCTCACCTCTTGGCCAGCTGCGTTTATGGGATGCCGCGTCAATGCTGCGTTCTCCTCATGCTTCACAGCCGGGTATTTCTCCTCTGACTTTGCGAGAGGGAAGGGGGGCATTGGTTGCGCTGATGTACCTCGAAGGAGGTGTTCATTTTCAATAGACTCTTTACGGACAGCCCCGCCAGGGACGTCGATTGCCGACGATTCTTCTCTGGTCAGATCAGACTTCACTGCGTCTATTTCGCGTGGTGGTTCTTCTTGTTTTAGTTTCGATGCGGTTGACACCGTCACAACATCCCACTCATCTCCATCGTCGTCCACTACAACACCTGAGGCCGTTAACTTCACCTCCTCGTCGTCAGCACTCTGCTTCAGCGGGGCGAATGGAAGTGCTGAGGTGCCTGTCACATTGAGGGACGTAACCATTTCAAGGCGGCGTCGAGTACCGCGGCCACCCTCTTCAGCAGGTGCGCGGGAAACCCGACGAAGTGCATTACGCAAGTACCCGTCGACATTGTCGCTAGCGGCTTGCTCAACACGAGCAGATGGATCGGCCATTGGCAGCAGGAGTGCGAGATAAAATAAAACAATAGAAAAATCTATGTGTGATGTATAGTGTTACCAGTTAGTCGTCTTCACTAGAAGGGAAGGAATCAACAACGACAACAACAACAACCAAAAGAGTCTCCTGTGCATCAATCATCATCGTGAAAATCAGCCGAGAGTACCTTAACAGGCGATTAGTAGTGGTGGTAGTGCTACATAAACGTGCTGGATTGCGCTTTTAGTAAAGAAGGGAACTGAGACAAGAAGGAATGAGACAGGTATGACATTGTCCCCTTCGAATATGTCTCGAGGTTACTGGCATCACATGTAATGTACAAACATTTGTTTCCTCTGGTGTTGCTTGTTCTTTTTTGTGTCTGTAAACATGACTACTCATCCTCATCGAACTCGTCGAGACCGTACTCGTCCTGGGTGGCGTTGCTCTTGGCTGGAGAGGGTTCGTTCTCATCGCTAACCAACACTGCAACAGGCGCTGTTTGTGATGGTGGCGCTTCTTCCCGTTCGTTGAGTGCAACAACATCAAGACCACCCGGAGCTGCGTGACTCTCTGCGTTCGCTTGCGGCTCGTCAACATTGCTTTCACTCTCTTGTGGTGCTACGGCAGGTTCTTCTTCAGTCTTTCTGGGACTATCCAAGTGTGAAGGAGATCGACGTGTTTGTTCCCGCTCCGGAGAAGCCTCCGTGGTCGTGTTGTTCGGACTTTCGGAGCGGTCTCGCGACGATGACCGGGAGCTTGGCGGGTGAGAGCTTGGAGAGCGGCTTCGCGACGACGCCCGCTCGCTCGTCTTTGACTCGTTAGAGAGGCTTCTGCGACTGCGTTCACTCCTCGGGACAGAACTTTCGACAACACGACTACGCTGGGGAGATTCCTCGTCGGCAGAAGTTGGTTGAGCATCTTCATTCCGGCGCTCATCAGTCTGTGCTGCAGGTGGTGCTGCATTTGGTTGAGAGGTAGATTTTGTATCATCGACGGAGCGAGTCGAATTTTCTTGGGAGTGCGTCCCACGTGACGACCTTCCACTGCTTTCTGATCCAGCTGGCTTCTCCGCAAGAGGCGGCATAGGTTCCAGGCGAGCCCCAGCTTTCTCATTCCTTTTCCGAGCTGCGGCTTGCTGGAGTGTCATGGACGCTAAGCAAACATCTCGTGGGGGAGGTCGAGGTTTCCTTGACGTCATAGATCGGCGCTGCGACGATGAGAGCTCAGCGGACTGCTCCGCGGCAAGGTCCGCACCGAAATTGATGGTTGTGCTCGCACTTGTTGCACTGGTATAATAAAACGAGCCAGTTCCCGCGGACACCTTCAAAAACTGTGGTTTTTTGCTGTTTGTATTTGTGGTTGACGTTGCATAGGCGCTGCTGCTGAGCTTCGTCTCCGAGTTCCAATCTTCTCGTGCTGTTGAGGTGGGTGTTTTATTTCGGTGGAACGCCATAAGCGTCTGCTCTCCCGTTCGCATCGCCGTCTTCTTTGCTGGAGGCAAGTATTTCCGACCTGCGGTAGAAAAGTACGTCGTGCGACTTTCTGGGTCAGCAGATGATAATTTCCTTCCGCTAACTGGTGGGACAGGATTCTTCTTGAAGAAATCTTGGTAAACATGAACAGCATCTTCAAACTTTGGGGGAGGGACCGGCAAAGGTTCAATCGGCTTGCGCGGCGCTACTGGACGGAATTTCTTGAAGCTAGAGAAAAGAATATCCCGTTTGTTGCGTTCCTCCTTCATTAGTTTCACACGTTGAAGATTCTCTTCGTCAACAATAAAGTCGATGCCTTTGTATTGGCGCTGCAGCTTCTTCCACTCCTCCATGTAAACTTTAGAAATGTCGCGAGTGTACTCCCCGGCGATATCGCCACGAGCAACGTGCTCGTCGCGAAGCAGACGATCTCGATCCTGTTGCCCTTTGAGACGTTGCTGGGATGCGAGCTGTGCGTTAGCAATACGTTCATCGAGGATCTGCAGCTGGCGGAGTGTTTCTGCGTTTTCCTCGCCACGAAGAGCGGCAGCTAATTTCATCTGATCATCTCTCATCTTGGACTCGTCAAAGAAGCCAAAGTCCTTCATTTTCTGACGGTGGTAGATTTGAAGAACCATCCGCCGTAGCATGGCCTCGCGCTCAATAAACTTTCTTCGCTTGAGCTCAATGTCCGCCACCTTTTCCGACCACGCCGCATGCAAAGTGCCTTCGTTGGGCGGTAGGATGGCAGGGTACGGTTGGGACTCCCCAATCGCAGCGAGCTGCTGATCCGCCTCAGTGGGTGTGATCACATCTAATGAGAGCAAACTCTCTTTGGCCGCTTCGCTCAATTGAGCGCGTTCGGCGTCCAGCTTCTGGAGGCGGCGATTGACACGGTTCTGGTGGGACGCAAGCTTTGCCAATCGAGTGCGTTGGTCCTGTTGGTCCTTGAGGAACTGTCTCTGAACTTTCCGATCGATTCCGTCGAACCCAGCCCTGTAGTCAAGATCGAGCGACTGTCGAACACGTTGCTCCTCCTCAACGAGGCGCTTGATGGCGCGCTGAACGCAACGCACCTGCGCAGTCGTGTCCCCGCCTGCCTTCTGGATGTCCAAGATCTCTTGGTGTTGCTCATCAGAGGCGACAAGGTACATGAGTCGGCGATACATGCGATCCCATGTTTCATACTCTGCCACTTGAATCTTGAGACGCTTGAGATCCTCCGTGTGCTGGATATCCGTCATGCGCGCCTCAAGAAACTCTGGTCTGTGCCTTACCACAACACGAGGCGTGATGTGTTGGTAC
Source organism: Bodo saltans (assembly GCA_001460835.1). NCBI lineage: Eukaryota > Euglenozoa > Kinetoplastea > Eubodonida > Bodonidae > Bodo > Bodo saltans. The sequence continues at coordinate 36,406 of CYKH01000057.1, read as the reverse complement.
TGTTTGCCGCCGGTGACCGGCTTTGCTACGGGTTTCTTCGCTTCGGCTGCCAGCCTGCCACAGCAGGTGTTGAGGGTGACATCACTGCCTCAGCAGCGGGTGCTGTCGTTTGTTTTGAGTGATCGTGGCGATGGTGTCGCGACTCACGTGCAGGTGACGTACTGTTATCGGATCGAGGGGAGCCTTCGCTGTCACCGCTACTTCGTGATGATCGCGATGACGCACTTCGTGAGGATCGTGGTGAGCGGCTCCTCGACGAGGACAAAGCACGAGAAGGTGGGCTTCTAGCGTCGTGAAGGTCGCTGCGTGGAACAGAAGCATGATTTCCATTGTCGTCTGCGTGAGCCGCGAGCTGCTCGCGCTTGACCGATTCCTCTTCTTCATCTTGTGGCGCATCATGAGCCACCTCATCCAACTCTTCATCATCCGTCTGACGAGTAGGCTCTTTTTCAGCAGACTGGCGCAAGCTCTGTTGACCAGCAGTATTCGCATGACTACTGTGGGATGACAACGCGTTACTCTTCCGACGCTGCGTTGTGCTGTTAAGTGAGTTGTTGTTCACAGAATAGCGAGAGTGGACAGTTGCAGATCGATTGCTGTTGTTGTGCGTCGCTGCCTCCTCCTGTCTTCGCCGCTCCTGGTCATGTTGTTGCTGTTTCGTCTGGCGCATTCTGATCAACAGTATTTCACGCTGCTTGTCGGTCACTTCCTTGTCGCTGCGTTGCTTCATCACTAAGAACTCGTACCGCTCCATACCCAGGAGATCACGTCGAGCCGCTGCTTCCTTCTTCAGGATAATATCTAGTGTTTTGTTGAAGTACTTAATCCTTTGCTGCGCATCCTGCGTTGCGGTGAAGACTTCGCCTCGAATCGACTTGGTGCAGTGTCTCACAATTGCTTCTAACTGCAGGACCTCGGACTTGAGAATCGCCAATCTAAGCTTTTGTTCCTCCCCGTCGAGCAGCATCATTTTACGTTCCACGGTGCGTATTCTGCTGTCACATGCAGCTTCAAATCGACGCTGTTGCTGGAGGATGCGATCGTTATCCAACTGCTGCGCACGTTTGAGGCTCACGTGCAGTGTGGCGATGTCTTTGCGCTCCTCCCACAGGAGCGTCTCGCGCTCGGTGGCTTCAAAGGAAATAATCTGATGCGCCTGGAGCATCAGGTCGGAGGTCGAGAGTGGAACAGCGGCAGGTGTGGCTGCAATTGTGGCGCTGGTGGCCGTTGTTGGTTTGCTGGATCCTGCAGTCATAATAATATTTGTGCTAGCAATGATATCCCACAGTACTACTAGTGAAAGGGGGGTCCTTTCTGTTCTTCGGAAGGACAAAAAACAACAAAAGGACGAGAAAGTCAATACATCAGCAACGAATCGAAATGAGACCTCTTGTGTCATTTTGAGTTCTTCACAGACTCTTTTTGGGGGGTGCCTTTCGACACCAAGAAAAACAAAAAAAAAGAAAAAAAAATGACATCAACGCTTCAGATTAAACAACTCATTAGCATTGTAGCCTGTCGACAGAATCTTGTCCACCACCGAGCCGAACGATGCGTAAAACTTCACTTCGTTCTCTGAGAACTTTGTGACCCAGCCTAGCGTCATGGCATCATCGAGCAACATCACATCGATGGCTTCCATGGAAATATCCTCGCACGGCGAGGTGGCAACGCCTTGCAACGAAGTGAACGGGTTCTCCTTGCGGGCACGCTCCTGATCCGCCTCCCACTGTTCCATCTCATCTTTGTCAAGTGTTCGTTTCATCGTTTCTCGTTTCGCGTATGCTTCAGAAAGGGGATCGACGAGAACGTCTGCACGACGTCTGCGGCCCTCTGAGCATGTCCACACTTTTGCAGCGTCGGCACCGCTGCTCTTGGACGATCCGACGATCTTGTGCCACCGGCAACGCCTTGCAACGAAGTGAACGGGTTCTCCTTGCGGGCACGCTCCTGATCTGCCTCCCACTGCTCCATCTCATCTTTGTCAAGTGTTCGTTTCATCGTTTCACGCTTTGCGTATGCTTCAGAAAGGGGATCGACGAGAACGTCTGCACGACGTCTGCGTCCCTCTGAGCATGTCCACACTTTTGCAGCGTCGGCAGGCAACGCCTTGCAACGAAGTGAACGGGTTCTCCTTGCGGGCACGCTCCTGATCTGCCTCCCACTGCTCCATCTCATCTTTGTCAAGTGTTCGTTTCATCGTTTCACGCTTTGCGTATGCTTCAGAAAGGGGATCGACGAGAACGTCTGCACGACGTCTGCGTCCCTCTGAGCATGTCCACACTTTTGCAGCGTCGGCACCGCTGCTCTTGGACGATCCGACGATCTTGTGCCACCAGCTTGGCTCAGACACGACGCGGCCCTCGCCGTCGCGATGGTCAATTGGGTGCTTCAAGCTGCGGACGGGGGTCTCACTCCAATGATAGTCTAGCAGATAGTTGAAATACTCACCGCCAAACACATAAGGGTCCAGGGAGCATTTCCTCTGGGTTGGAACCTTTGCCGCGAGAAGAGTCTCTTGCGTAGGATGGGCTTTGTCCAGTCGCTCCAATACAGTCGCAGGTTTCATATCCTCACCAGGGAGAGACACATCTTTCACCACAGCTGGGTGGTAGCCGATATTTCGAAGTCCAGCGAGAGCCGCCACGGCCTCGTCCACAGAGTATCGCTGAGCTGCCAATGCACGCTTGAAGCGTAAGACGTCTCGTTGGCTTGTCAGAATGAGGTGAGGGGGGAAGACGAGGAGCGACTCTGTAGGACCCTTGGCGTCAATCTGCTTCCGACCACGCAGAGGGTGAACAATAGGGCCTCCAAGCCGTTCAAGTGCTTTACTGCACGTCAGTGCCCAGAGATCGGGAAGAGAAAACTGTGGCTGCTCTGCATGAAGTTGCTTCATAAACTCCAGCAACTCTTCTGCCTCTTTCCTTAGCTCAGGGGGTGCTACCATCGGCGCACCAAACGGAGTTGGTGTTTGCGTCATGATGTGATGAAGTGCCATTCGAACCAACGCCACGGATAAGTCAGGCCGTGAAAACACCTTTGCGTCGAGTTGCTGCACAACATACACGTCATTGCCTGCAGGGCGAACAGAGTAATAAATTTTGTTTCCGAAATAGTACATGAACGCAGACAAGAGGACCACTGCAACGGTGCCAATGATCAACGCAATGTTCTCCCACCAAGGGCGTTCCCGTGAGAGTCGGTGTAGGTCTGACTCTTTGTAGCCCCACCACAACAAACGGATAGGTGTCGGCCTTAGCCAACCACCAGTAGAGCTTGTAATGGCGACCGACGACGATGTCCTAATTGTTATGTTGCTGATGTTGTTGTTATTTGTGCAGTCTGCGCTGAGGACGGGACTACATGGCGCACGATAGGAAAGCCAACGCTGCTGCGTGACGAACACTACAGCAATTGGAAGCGCGCTAACACGAACCTGGCACCGATTAGAACGCATCATTTTGCTTTTTGTGTGTTTCACAGAGACGAAAAGGGGGAAAAAAACTTTCAAAAATCAAAAGAAATTATCCTCAAGCCACTCAATTTTGTTATTCCCTCAATTGCAAAGAAGCAAACAAACCATGACATCCAGCATCGACGTAAGACGTTTCGCATACTCTCGTGTACGTAATTCCTATCAACGAAGGAAGCCGGACCGCTTCACCATCTCTGACAGCGTTGGCTGTGGGGCGATTTCCGTCACCGCCGTCACGCCCACAGTGGAGAACATCGTCTCCATCGAGTTCACCCACTGCACTGGATGCGCAGCCTGTCCTGCAAGCACCACGGCAATCAACTCGCGTGGGCTTTGAGAAGACTTCAGCACTTCGAGCATCTGAGGTTGGGATGTTGGGATCGAGAACTTCCCGTTGTGTGCAACCTCACCCACATTCATAGCAGAGAGGTAATCTGCAGCCTCCTCACGGAACGGAGCGTGGGTTCCGAATGTGGTGCCGGTGAGGTTGGTCACCCACGAGGGTCGCGGGTCTTGACCACTGCCACTCAATGCACCACTGCAGTTCATCACCTTCTCGATGACGTTATCCGAAGGTAGAGCTTGCAGCAGAAGTGGGTACAAGTCATCCACCGTCCGACGCAACAGACTGCTGTGGAATGGGGTTGCAACGGTCAACGGGATGTACCATGACTTCCGCTTCAAACCGCTGCGACCATCGTCTTCAAGTGTGAGGTGGGTCAACCGATCGAGTGCAGGCGTCTTTCCATCATCAATGCCGCTGAGGACTCGTTTGAAGATATTGGGCTTGCCATAGCGCTTTCCTGAGGAAGGGACAAAGTCAGGTGGTGGCGGAAGGTTTGGTCGCTCTGTGATACCGTCTGCCTGGTCAACGCGCACCGCCTCCACCGCGTGGCGAACCACCTGTTGCATCGACACGCCTCCCGCAGCGTTCGTTGGGACGTTGGCACGGAACTGTGGGTCCAGTACCTTCCCCAATGCTGCGAGGGCCACAGCGTCACCAGCAACCACATATTGCTCTCCCTCCACGTTTACATTCACCAGCTCCACGAACGACGTCGTGGTCTGCAGCGCTTGTGCAACCAGCTCCACCAAGACGCAAAACACGTCGCCCGCGGTGATGCGTTCAGCTTCACTCTTGTTGTTGCCTTGTTCCTCTGCCGATACCAGGGTATCCAACTGAGCACGCTTTGGATTGCAAGCATACATCAAGAACTCATGCCGTCGTGACACAGAAGCGTACACGTCAACCGCCTTCTGCATGAACACACCGCGGCGCCACACCAAATCGACCAACACGTCTGGCGGGAATACGCCGAGGCTACTCAGTGCAGTGAACTCTCCAAGGCTGTGTCCAGCAACACAGCGAACATTGTCCATTGCCAACGTCTTAAACTCTCGTGCGTCTTCAAGCAGCGCAAGTTGTGCGCTGACCATCGCTGCCTGTGCAAAGGCAGTGATGTTCATGAGCCCCTGTTTATCATACACCTTGACAAGGTCACGGCTGGACTCTCCTGTAAGAGCTGTGTTAGCAAGACCAAACGGCCGGTTCACGCTGACGTGAGACAGCGCTGATTTATCAATCATCATGTCCACCGGAGCATCTTTGATGAGGCTACCAAGGTGCACGTGGTAGCTTTGCATCATCGTGTCGGAGGTGGTGTTGAAGACACGAGCAGCGCTGCTTCCATGCTTGGCAATCACATCCATGGCCATCCCTTTCTTGTGGGACCCTTGACCACAAAACAGCAACGCCCGGGACGTCGCGGTTGCGCTCATCTCCCAAGTAAAAATAAAAAATCTAATCAATGCAACAAAAACCAGGGAATAAAACTCCAAGTTGTCGCTAAAGACAATAGTGGATAAACATGAAAACGATGAGGAGAGTAACGCAACGCAACACTCAAAGAGAAACACAAACAATCAACATACGGTCTCTGTATTTTGGTTCGATAGGAGGTTCTTCTTATGTTGTGAACAGGACCGGGAAATCGCAGTAGCACTCAGTCGTTCTCTCAACATGAAAGAAGCGAATAAACCCATCACCATTCTCCGCAATCACTTTCCACCCGCGCCGCTGTTGTTGCGCTGGGCTCGCAGCAGCAGCAGTGGGAGGCGTTGCAGACGACATCGGGGGAGCTGAGCGGTTGTCTTGAACAACAGGAGTGGCGACGAACGATGCGTCTGCTGCAGCAGCAGCAACTGCGACAACATCGTTGGGATCCGACGAAGCAGTCACACTGCCATTGCGGGCGGCGGCGGTGCTGCTGCTGCTGCTGGTCGTTGCGAGTGATGGAAGAGGAATCGTAGACTTCACCGCGTCCATAATCAAACTAGCCATGACCATCTTATTATGGAGAGGGCAGACGCATATCCTCACGATGCTGCTGTAGAATGGCTTCAGCGTCGCGCCACCAGCGAAGTATTCTGCAAAGGATTGTTTTCCAATATCGGCATCACTGGGCAACACACTGAGTGTGCAATATTTTTCTGTTTGATCGCACTCAATATCCATGCAGAGGGCTGTGGTGTCATCTGGGTACACGACAAGGCTGTGGTACACCGGCCGCTTTTGACGCTGAGGTGCTTCACCAGGGTTTGCCGCCTCCTTGAATGTGAAGGAGTACGTCAGCTCGTTTCCATTACCATGGGAATACTCTTTGGGAAGGGGCAAGCTTCCAAGATCAAGAATAGGTGCATCTGTGGTGCCCCCTCCTACCGCCTCCAAGATCGCTGGGTCATCCTCGATGAGAGGAGGGTCGTCGTGATGATTCTCAGACTCGACACCATCAGCATCAACTCTGTTGCGATATGTCTCGGACTCGCTCTCTTCTCCGTGCACGCTGTGGACACTTTCGTCTGGTCTTGCCTCGCTTTCAGATGATGCTTGATTGTGCTCTTCTTTTGTGCTTGACGGGCCGGGATTCATTCTTTTTTTGTTTTGTTTATGTGTTGTGAGAAACGACGCTACTACGAATCGAGTGAAGGAAAAAAAAGCAAACAAAAAAATGTGAAGGGGATCAGGAGAACTTTCTTTAAAAAGCTGCGCACACAATATCCCATCGCTCTCAGATTAGAATGGAGTGTGAAGTACAAGAAGAGGGCCATCTCTCTATCTTTTTTTTCTCATCGCAGAGGTGTGGGCTGCGGGACTGGTACAGGTTGTGGTACTACTACACCGCTAGGTTGGGGGACAGGGACCTTGTACGGCATCGGTACCGGAACTGCCACGGGTTGTGGCACAGCAACGGGCTGTGGCACGGCTACAGGCATCGAATATTGTGGTTGGGGGACAGGCACTGGCATTGGAACAGGATGAGGCATGGGCTGCGGCATCGGCACCGGGACTGGCTGTGGCATTGCTTGTTGTGGCATCGGCACTGGGACAGGTTGCGGCACCGCTTGCGGCGTGGGCTGCGGTATCGGCACTGGGACAGCGTATGGCTGAGGTGTTGGCTGAGGGACAGCGACGGGCTGAGGGACTGGCACGTGCGTCGCCTGCGGCACGGCAACAGGCTGTGGAATCGGCGCAGCATGTGCAAGCGGCTGATACGATCCTGCCGTCGGCAAGGGAACTGCTTGCGGCACTGGGACTGCAGCCTTTGCCTGCAAAGGTGCGGGTGCTGCTTGTGGCAGATATGCTGGTTGAGGAACCGGAGCATACGCACCTGGTACCGGTTGGGGAATAGGCTGAGGAGCAGGCGCGGGGACATGGGAAGCTGGCTGCGGAACCGGTGCGTACGCAGCTGGTTGCGGCACGGGTTGTGGGATTGCCTGCGGTACAGCAACGGGAGCTGGAGCAGCAGTAGGCTGAGGAACAGGTACTGGTAGACTGCTGTAGGGCTGTGGCACTGGCATAGTCATTGGCATCTTCACTGGCACAGGCGCAGCAGCATGGGGAGCATAGGCCGATGGCAGTGGGACAGGCTGCGGCTGTGGTACCGGTAATGCGCTTTGTGGTTGCGGTACTGGTGCAGGTAGGGGCACGCCAAACACGACTTGTGGCACATGTTGCGGCACGGCAGGAGGGGGCACCGCTGCACTCGTCGGCGCAGGAGGAACTTGAGAAGGCAACGGCACCGCGTACTGATGCTGCGAGGTTTGAATGTAGTTGGATTGAATCTCATTCAACGTCAAAGGTTTGACTGGGGGCGCAGATGACACTGGTGCTGCAAGAGGCACAAAAGGAGCTTGCGCTGTGGGAGGAGGAACGAACGATGTCGGCAGTGGTGCAACCGCTGAGGCGGCTAATACGTTGCGTGGTGGTGGCGGCGGCTGATTCACTGATGTTACAGGAGCGGAAGAGCTGTGCTGCAGCGGCACTGCCGAGGAGGAGGGTGATGCAGCGCCTGCTTGCCTTAAACTAGTGTTCGCCGCATTGTGAGCGGGTGCCGGCACGGACGACACAACATCGTGATCGGAATCACTGGAGCTGTCGGACGACGAAGAGTCACTGCTGTACTCCTCCTCTTCAGCAGCCGCTGCAGTAGCAAGGAGGTCCTTACGACCAAAGAGCCCGTCAATCGATGATTGCACCACGATGTTAATCCATCTGCTTAACGTAGTAAGCTCGTTGCAAAGTTTCCTGATAAAGCTGATATGCTGTTTGTGAAGGGAGCTGAGGGGGACTTCAAGGCCGTCCCGGTAATGCTCGATAAGGAAACTCATGTGTGACGTTAAGCATTGAAGCTGGAAAAGCACTTCGTACTGCAGGAAACCTGCAACACTACCTGGGCGTGGTACGCGGAGGTTGAAATTTCGCGGGTTTGGCTGACCATCAGCAGACACTTTCTTATCTGTGCCACCACTTGCCGATGCAGTTGCCGCTGGCGGTGGAGGTGGTGGAGGAGGTGGCGGCACCGACGACGCTGAAGGGGCGTTCACAAGGGAGCTAGCAACCTGAAGAACGATGTTCGTAAGCCGGGATACAGCTTGAATGCTTTTATTGATTGGCATCACAGAGGGGTCGTTGGGAGCAATACCAACGCCATCTAACCTATCGAATTCTCTGCGCAGCGTGGCTGCGAGCGTTTCGCTGCTGCTGACCAATTGATACGCAACATCGTACTGAAGGAGGTACAGCAGCGTCTTCTTCTTGGCAATCACTGGGAGCTGTTGTCGATTCTTTGCGGACGAACCTGGTCTGCTATTCCCGCTGGCAGCTGCTGAGGACGATAGTGATTTGGTGTTGTTTGGGCCGCTTCCGGGTGTGCCAACACGCTCAGGATCCACTGCCACACGCAGGAGGTAACTCTTACCGTTCGATGCGGTCACCACTGTGGGCTCCATTGACACCCAGTTCCCTTGCTGTTGCTGCTGCTGTGTTGGTGCAGCGTATGAGCCGGACATGTTAGCATAGCCAGATGGCTGCTGTTGTTGTTGATGCTGGGGGTGGTCAAGGGCAACGATGCGGCCATACATCTCGGCAAACCCTACTGTCTGTCCGTAACTGTCGGCCATTGGGAACGTTGCATACGGATTGTGCGCGCGTTGCTGCGGATCAGGTAAGGTCACCATCAACGGTACGCTCCAACTCATGAGCAAGTTTTGATTCCCATACTGCTCATCAAACACTTGGCAGTGGCACGAGAGGGGCCGGAGGGAGTTGAACTCCTCGTCGGATAACATGAACGCTGCCGAGTGGACGGTGTTGAATGTGAGCGAGAGAATGCCTTCACCAGATGGTGTTCGCTCTGCGACGCCGCCTCCATGAGCAACTTGCGGATTCACCATGAACTTTGGGAAATTAGCAAACTTAACCACGAATCGCAGTTTGCATTGGGAAGACACACTCTGAAGCCCGAAAATACGCCGTACACAAACTTCTAAGCGATACTTGCGCTCCATGTGTGTGCTTTGCTAGGAAAAATTCGAGGGTGTGGTTGGTGTGTGGTGATTTTTTAGGCGGATGTTGTGTAACAGTAGAAAAAAATGTCTAGGGTCAGGAATAACGTATCTACTTCTCTCAGCGCACGTTATTTGTGTGAGTGGGTTAATGGTTACAATCGATCACTCACCGCGCTTCGTTTGTTTGGAGAGAAAAATACAAGAGGCAGACCGAATGAAAATGACGTGAGAGCTTTTTTTTTAGAAACACGTGTGACTTCGCCACCAATCTACCTTTATTTTGTTGTTTCTTTGAATATACAATCTACACAGTTCTCTTTTGAGCTGTTGCTCGTTGGTTCCGTGCATGGGCTACATTGCACGTTCACTTACTGAACAGACACACTACAAACATAAAAACACAATGCACGTTATTACAACACGCCGATGGACGTGCCTTGCACTCTCTTCTCCACGTGCGTCCAATTGGGTGTGTACTGTGTAGGACCAGGCTGTACTAAGTGGCGTGTGGGAGGCAGGCGGCTATTCTTTGAGAAGGACACCGCAGGGTACGCCGTTTCTGTCAACTCAAAATTTGCCACGCGAATTGCATGTTCATCGGAGGTCTCCGTAGGGCTTCCCTCTGCGGCACTCTCTGGGCGCTTTCGGGAGACGGAGGTTGGATTCGGAGCAATTCCAATGGAAGGCGGGTTCACAGTGGTGCTCAGGTAGTCGTCCTTCGGGTTGAGAAGAATCTCCTTTGCCGGGCGCTTGTTGACGAGTGGCGTCTTTTTCGTGATCGTACCGTCCATATCATCATCGAACCCAGCAGCAGCGTTATTGGCTCCGCTAGCCTTCGGGCGAGGCTGCCCCAGCTTGGCAGATTGGGGAATTGAGAACGACACCCCCTCATGACTAATATCGCCACGAGTGTCGTACTTTGGCCCTGGAGAGTACGCACCCATGTTCTCCTTGGCGTTCTCCTTGGAAATGAATCGGTTGTGCAAAGGGCCTGGGAACAACAACTTTGTATCATGTGACTTCTCTTTTGATATCAATGTTGCCGATGCCGTGTTAGCTTCCACGCCAGTGTGTTGAATGTCGTAGACAGGCCCTGGGGAGTGCGTGCCAAGACCAACCGCAAAGGCCTTCCCAACAAATTGTTTCTCGTTAAAGCGGTCTGCTCGATCTTCATGGGGGTAGCGCGAGCCAAAGGTGACCGACGCTGAGTTCTTTTTCGTGTACGAGTCCGATGGATTGTACTTTGGCCCAGGGGATGCTGAGGAGATCTTCTCTGCGCCGGCTGAAAGCTTCGCTTTTGTAAAACTCACGGACGGGCGCTTTTCCAGCGTATCGTGAGCCGCGCTCGGCGTGTAGTACGCTGGGCCAGGTGTGTTCGCAGTGCTTTGAACCTTACTGTGCTCGTGGGAGATAAAAGGCTCTTGTGGGACGTACTTAGAAATACCTCCTGCTTTGACGCCATGCTGCACACAAGACCTTCTCCACTTACCAGTGACTTCATCTTTCCCAACGTGGCAGCGACACGATGGGCTGGTGATCGGAACATCCGCCGAGTTGTTCAAGCGCTCCATCGCCGAGATGGAGCGTGATCCAGTGAAACTGATGCTCGGCCCAGTCTCCGCGTTCGAGGTTGCCCGGGCAAATGGATGCGGCAGGCCATCTTTGTTCAACTTCGCCCCGTCGAGGGGGTTGTAAATGGGCCCAGGAGAATCAATACCTATGCAATCAGCAGTGTGCGCTCGAGAAATAAACAACCGCGACGTTGATACGCGGCCACCACACAGTACAGCACCGTGGCCTGTGTTAGTGGACGATCCTTCCACGCTGGGCTGATACGCGGTCGGTGCAGGAGAGTCCATACCACGGCCTGTGTCGTGAATGCGGGAGATGTATTGCTTCGTATTAAACCTGTTGGCTCGGGAAAACGGCACTTTTGAGGCGTTGTGGAACGAAGATTCTACTTGGCGACCAATCGATCCGGGTAGCGACACCAACTCACTGTTCAAACTTCCCACGCTCATTGTCTCCATTGTCCGCTTTGGGGCTTTGTTGAAGCTAATTCCGGTGGCGGGGTGAAAGGTGCTGAGAGGGGGGTCGTAGATGGGCCCTGGAGACTCTGATCGAGTGCCCAGACCATAATCCTTGCCGTAGTACCGCGAATCATCGTCCTCGCCCTTGCCAAGCAGCCTAGCACCTTTCTGCAATAGCGCAGGAGAGGGGCTTCTACGGACACTCGACATGTCCATTTTGGATTGATTTTGAGCATTGCCGCCTCCACGAGTCTTTGGCTCAAGGCAATCACGAATAGCAGATGACCCCACAGGCTTGTTGGATGGGCCACCAGCCTTGGACGACGCAGTGGGGGAGAGTGACGACACCGCTCCAACAAAAGAACTATTCGCAGTGGATGATGAACGGATGCCAGCCTCGTCCATTAAGTGCTCGAGGTATCGCATCCCATCGGCGCCTGAGGCAGAAGTCAAATGAAGGGACGACATGATGTTGGTTGTGGTTCTGTTGAAAAGTGTCTACAACGGACACCTTCGGCTCCGTTAGTTCCAAAAAAAAAAAAGACGAGGATACAACTGCAGCAAGTGTTGAAACCAAACAAGCTTCGAACTTCTTGTTTGTTTTTTTTGTTGAATGAGTAGCGTTGTCGAAGACAACACTCCTACAACCTCAAAGTTGCTCGTCACCACCCTTCCGTTTGTTTCGGCCAAACGCTTTATCAATGATGCCCTGGGTCTTTGGTTGGCTAAGAACGTTCGCGTCACGCATCTGTGGAATCGCCAAGACCTCCTCCATTGAAGGCAAGTTGGCGACTCGGTCCTTAAGCCGACCGATCTGGCTTCTGATCTCACCCACCTTGACTTCCGGCGTCCCGGCAGTGCCATCCTTCATGTACTTCTTCACCTTCATCGCGACTTCAGCATCCTTCGCCATCGATTTACGTTTTGTCTCGTCTATCTTCTGTCGCTTCATGGGTGATTTTGACGATGGGCCAGACGGCCCTGCTGGACCTGCACTTCCACTATCAGTTCCATCCGTACTACGAGCACGGCGGTACACACTCTTCGAGCCTACATTACCACGCTGGATGTATTTCTGTTTCGCAATTGCACGATCATCGTCCGTTTGCTCGACACTGAAGGCAACCTTCTTGTCACCTTCGTCGGCGTCCTCCTCCTTGGCGATATCGTTGATCGCAGTTGACATGGCAGACGTGTCCGCGTCATTGAGAGTTAACTCAATCTCATCAAGACCAGTGATGAGGTTCCTGAGCTTCTCATCGGATGCCAGCGAGGGAGGTTGAAACACCTTTGCACCAGATTCAGGGTGCTCGGCGTTGTGACTTGTCATCAAGTCGGCTGGGACTTCAATCACATTGCCGTCATTGTCTTCGAGCATTGGGAGTTGACCTACAAAATTCAACGGATAGCCTTGTGACTTCCCTGCAACGTATTTATCAAGCTCAGCGTCGATGTGAGCATCGAGTTGATCTGCTTTGATATACTTAATTTTGGTCATGTACTGCAGGCGCTCGCTGGCTCGCTCATACCAATAGAAAAAGTGCCTCTCGTGGTATTCTCTGAGAAGGTCCATGTGCTTCGCTTTGAGCTGCTGCCGGCCTTGGTTGAGCTCGAGCGTTTCCCTTCGTTTTGCTTCTTGGTCGTGCATTTCGTGCTCCCACTGAGCGTACTGCGCCGCCTTGGTGATGTTGTACTTGTAAATGTACTCATCGGCATTCACACGAAAGCTCTCAAGCCACTGACGACGGTACACCTTTCGCAAGTGTTCGAATTGAGCCTCGTGGACGTTACGCCAGAGCTCATTCTGCTTCCACATCCAGTGACGGTATGGTGTCATGAACCCAGTCATAGCGCGACCTGGGGTCTTGGACGCCAAGTTGTAGTTGGGGCGGTAATCAATGCGCAGTGAGGGAGTTCGGCGCATCATTATTTTTTTTTCCTTCCTCTTTCCTGAAGCTAGTTTAGACCGTGTTTTGTTGTTGTTGTTGTTGTTGGTGATGGTGGTGTTGCTAGCCCAATCAGGCCGTCCCTTACGTGTGTGTGTAACTGCTCTTGACATACGACAACACAATAGAAAATTTACATTTTTCGTTCCAACAGCTCAGTGTTTGATGCACAGACGCTTTTTCCTCTTTCTTCCTAATATCGCAATCATTGGCAACTTCCGAAAGAAGAAACGGGATGAAAAAAGAAAGGCAGTGAACATGTCACGTGAGTGGCATGCGTGGTAGCAACGAATATCTCCCATCAGGTAGGTGCGCCTTCTCCTTTTCTTCTTTGCTTGTTAGCAACGCGCTTCTTTCTCGAGTAGTAGTGGAGGCTAATTCGGTGTGGCAGGATTGGATGCGCCGTTAAACGGGGTGATCATCGCTACCAATCCCTTCTTGGCGTCTTCATTCCAAATTGCTGACGTGTCTGCTGCGTTTGATTTACGTGGTGGGCGAACATCGCCGAGCAGCAAGTTTGCAGCGCCGTCTTGATACCCTTGCGGGAATGGAATGATGTATCGATCGGCCGTTGTGAATTCCAGCGCGAAGTTGCTCTCGTCCGCCCAGTTTGGCTCCTCGTCGGGGTTCACTCCCTCCGTCACCACAGCATCCGCCTCGAGGTACACTGATACTTGGCGAACTGTCTGCATAACAACTGCGAGGCGTTCCTGGAGGCGTTGCTCTTGGCTTTTCACTGCTGGGGCCACAGGTGCGGGGATAGTTGCTTGAGCTTGGTGCTCTAAGGGAGGCGTTGCCGGTGTGTTTGGTGCTTGTGTTCCAGACTTATCGGCGCTGGATCCCACAGAGTTGGCAGATGCTGCTGCTGCAGGGTTGCTGTTACTGCTGGAATTTTGATGTTGTGTTTGCTGCTGCTGTTGCTGTTGATGCTGCTGACCAGCAGGCACACGGCGTTCTACTAACCGGCTTTCAGATTTTGCCACTGTCGGTGCATTGCCGCTATCCACTAATGCAAAATAGCAGTCATCGCACACTCTCACATGATCGTTAATATTGCGGTTTGGCACTGGCTGTGTGCGGAATGAACAGTCTTCGCAGAAAATGTAGCCGCAGTTTCGACAATGGTGCCGCCGACGAGAGAACGTGAACTTCGAATTGCACTGCTTGCAATTCACTGCAGTATCATCCTTTGCCCAGTGGGCCTTTGAATACCCTTCGCCCATGTTCCTATTTTTTTTTTCTTCGGTAACCTCAAGCGACAAAAACAATGACAGAAACGAGCACCTTGAGGAAAACAAAAGAGCTGCTCGCTGTTTCCCTAGGATTTTAGACAAAGAATCAAAAGAATTCAGAAATCAACAACTGGAACCACTCACCGCAGTGTGTGAGTGCATGCAGACCCCAGCCTCACTATTTCAATGCAGTTCGTATGGTGTGTTCATATGTTTGCGACCGGCGTCGCATCACACTTGAGGAGCGAATTGGCGTGGATCTCAAAGCGCTGTGGATCCACCGCTCAATGTTTTTTGTCTTGCCTCTTTGTCTTTTTGAAGAATTCATATTCATTGCTCAATCCTCGCCAGCATCCTCAACGTAATTAATCTCTTGTACGTAGCGCGCCCCGTGATAGAGCATGTAGAAGCTACCAATGCCGATGCGGTACTTTTGAGGGAGTACCGGCCTCATCATTCTAATTTCCGTGAGGGTTGCGTACAGAAACCCAGACGCAAACCCGAGCTTCGCAGACGTCAGACGATCGTTGAGCGGGTACTCAAAACCAGAGGACAGTGTCGAGCAGATGATCACTGCAGAGCACGCCCACAAATTAGTAAATCGGAACAACCCTCCGTCTCCGCCAGTAAGGAAGAGCCCAGCGCACGACAAAATGGCGAGGGGCGTGTTCACCGACTCAGGGTTTAGCATTTCTCGAAAATGTGACATGATCTCTCTATCGCTAGTCTTCGGTACGCGTTATTAGAATTCTTGTTGACTTCAATGGCGTGTGTGAATTGCTGTTGTGACAAACAGATAAGCAAAAGAGAGCACATTGAAGATATGTTTGATTTGATTCCCGCGTTTTTCTTCGAGTCGTGATTTCTTTTTTTTTCACGGTGTTGTGTACAAATACAAGGCTGCAAGTGGGAAACACAAGAAAATGTCCCGAAGTCTTTGGTGCTGGTTTGTACGGCAGCGCCCGAGGCCCAAAAACATGCGTGTTGGTTCTCAAACTTGCGAATCATATAGAGAAATACTGAAAATGGAACATAACATAAAGGTCGTAGGGGGAAAAATCCTTTCGGAACACTTTTTTTGAGAAAAAAGCGACGGTGTTGGTCAGGACGACGGTTTGGAGGGGGATGATGTGGCGCAACAAATTAGCGAGCAGACAACTTCTGACACGCAGTTGGTCTCAGTAGTAACTCATTCCCGAGTCCCCAGTAAAGGCAGTAGGGTCAGGGTGCATAAAATCAGCTGCGGATTGAGACAGCGCTTCGAGGTGTGAGTTGATCTTGCGTCTATCGTCTCCCCCTGGTCCGTAGTAGCGATACCCACCAGTTCCTTCTCCAAAGGGGTCTTGAACTTGAGATTGGAAAGACACACCACTCCACTTCTTTCTCGCGTCGTACCCTGTGTCGGTTGCGTTCGGAGCGTGCACGAAATTTGGGTGAGACCCTGCTGCCGCAACGCCTCCAATTCTTGGCTTTGGGAGACTACTCTGGTGTGAGGTGGAGGGGACAAGGTTGGAGTGGTCCGTGGCCCATCGACGGAGTGGTGTCGTTCCAATGCCGTCCTTGAGGATCGACGACGGTACCGAAGAGCTTGCAGCACCGATCCCGGCATGGTTGAGTACTGCGTCCACCGCCGCGTTGTTCCAGCGAGATTCAGCAGATGCGCCATCAGCCCGTTGGTAGTCCCCATCGTTCTGATTGAGTCGGTGCGTGACGCTTTGGTAGCCTCCTTCCGGTGGCGGCATCGCAAGCGCCGCAGCGTGTGATCGCTGCGCAGCGGCAACATGGTCCAACGCCCGATGGCTATTGTTTCGGAACGCGTCCGACGCGGAGCTCGAGGTTACAATTTTATTCTTCACAAGCATCTCCTCGTTCGAAAGTTGCATCTGGTCAAGTTGCCTCATAAGCGCAGCTTTAGTATCGAAGATCGCTGGGGCTAACTCTGGTTGAGTTGAATGCACCAGTGACGGGTCGTGGGAGACGGCAAGCTCACGTGCGTGTGGGTTCCCATGCGCTGCATTGCTTCGCTGTTGGTGGTGTGGGTGTTGGTGAATCCCTGCGGTGCTTTGCTTCGCCAGTAAGTACGCAGAGGGGGTCCCTGCGGCCCTGCTCTGTGGATTCCGCTCCTCCATCAGCATACGACGCCAAATGGTATCGCCTGCAGCGGCCTCAGTGGGAACTGTGTAGTCCTTGTACCCAACTGCATCAAGCACCAATGGGGCTTTGCTGTGGTTCGACTGTCGGCCCGTGGGCTCAAAGCGTTGATGCTTTGGCGGGCT
This sequence comes from Bodo saltans, assembly GCA_001460835.1. Lineage (NCBI taxonomy): Eukaryota > Euglenozoa > Kinetoplastea > Eubodonida > Bodonidae > Bodo > Bodo saltans. The sequence continues at coordinate 19,600 of CYKH01000057.1, read as the reverse complement.
GCTACCGGTGCCTGTCGATGCATGGGAAGCGGATGCCCCAGCAATACGTGCCAATAATTCATTGACGTTCGAAATATCTGTGTCGTTCGTAGTTCTTGGCACCCCGTGCGTGTCAGGCTCGAACCTCAACTCACGTCCGTTGGTCTGTTGCTCCGACACCACAACCATGCCCGGGGGGTGAAGCCCAAGCTTCCCGAGGCGTTCTTCTTGAATTCGCTTCCTCGTCGCGGCCCTCTCGATTTGTTCGTTGAGAGCAAAATCGTCAAGGTCCTCAAACAGGTCTGCGGTTGCCTGCTCAACAGCTGTGGTAAGAGGCTCTTGTCCGTGGAAGAATGAGTCTGCGGGGTGTGGGCCGGAATGATGCACCGAGGCAGTGCCACGGCGATACTCATCATCGGGACTACTGTTGTCCGCTGCATTGGGGCTGTTTCCGGCAACGTGACGCGGACGTCGACCAGTGGGATGCTGCTCTTCAGCCACCGCACCTTGCGAGTACTGTTGTTCGTTGCTTAACGTGAAATTTCCCACGTCAGCATGGGAACGGGCATGGCTGCCCCTGACGCCCCCTCGACGATTTGTCAGTCGACTTTGAAGCGGAGTGCGCTGGTTCTCGCCGTCAAACTGAGAATGCCTCAAATTTGAGCTCGTCACATCGCCTCGACGCATTAGAACTTCAACTGACCACGGCCTCATGATCTTGGGAGGTAGGGCAAATGTGGCGTCTGTTGGGCGGCCAAATAATTCGCGGCCTCGGGACACGGCTGGCGATTGCGAGGAGCTAGGCGACAAATCAACAGAGAGTGGACTATGGCCGCTGCGATGTCCTCGTCCTTCCTGGGTGGAGGGGTACACAGCCGTTGGCTGCTGCATCGTTCTTCGAAATGCACCGGCAGTGGCACCGACGTGAGCTGCAGCTCCACCACCATGGCTGTCCCCGATAGAGAAGAATCGCTGCGGCCCACCACCTTGCTGTTGATCGGCGCGGTAAGTTTGCTGCTCAAATTGCCTCCGCTCGAGAGCTAAAAGCTCTTCATTCAAATTCTGATCAAAAAGGGGCACCCCTGCAAATTTTGTGCGGACATCATCCATTGATGAGTGTGCTACTACTGAACAAAGATGAGAGAGGGAGGCGCCTGATAATAATAATAAGCAAAACACCCATTCAGTGCATTCGGAAACGATGATAACCTTTGATTTTTGAATTCTCGAAGAACAATCGCACCACTGTGCGATTGAATCAATGGGACGCTCGTGCAGAGTGAAAAGGTGAAATAAGAAAGAGACGAACGAGGATCAACTGGGGGATATCTATTGGCACAAGCTCTACCACACGATGATGTACGTTTTGTTTCCCTCAAAGAGAGATCGCGCATTTTTTGTGTGTTTTTTTGTTGTTGTTTTTTGCTACTTTGGTCGTTTGGTAATTGGTGTGTATGTGTTGTGGTGCGTTGTGTTTGCTTTTGCTTGTTTGTTTGTTTGTTTGATTTCGTGTTGAGCGTTTTGATTTTTCGCCGAACACAAATAAATGAGTCGGGAATTTGGAAGAAGGCCATCAACCAGCAAAGGGACTTCACTTCGTCCCGAACGTAGAAGGGGGTGACGGGGTCTCATCACGGGTGAATTTATCATCGTGGAATTCTCCGTCTTGGGGTGGTGGGGGCATCGTAAAGTCGCGTCTTGATAGCTTTTGCATTACAGGCACTACGACGCTTGGCAAGGTCTTGAAACCCCCGTTGCAACAAGTCCTTCTCTTCTGGCATCAGCGGAATGGCGAGGCTGGAAAGGACCGGGTCACGATGGTAGCCGTCTGCTGCTGCGTTGTGGTGGCCACCCACACCACCGACACCACCGTCCATGTTGACAGATGGATGTTGATAGGCGGAACGCCAACGACCGGCCTCACCAACAGAAGACTGGTGCTGCGGCGACCCAGGAGCGCTGTCGCTGCGCGCAGGTTGGTGAAGGGCTCTCCGAACTGCGTCCATGTCCAACACGTGAATATAGTGAGCCTCCTCCTCGTACTGTGGTGGGTACTCACCATCGAGGCTCTCGGCACTCCCTGTCCTCGGAGGAATGACGCCAAGCCGCGCAAAACTGTCGGACGTCAGCCTCGGCCCATTGGTTGGTTTGCTCTGATGTTGCTGGCCAGACTTCACATAATCCGTAGGTTGTTTATGAGAGGAGCCAGCGCCGTGTTGATCAAAATTTGTGTCGAAGGCGTTTCTTGATGCATCTATTGAATGACGGGGCGTCTGCTTAGAGATCTGGTTTACATCTCGGTGCATCGGCAGTGACGACGCAAACGCAGCGTCACCGTTGTTTCTGAATAATGTCTCAGGTGAATCACGGAATAGGTGACTGCTGTTGGAGGGATGCGCCGCCGGCTCAGGTTGATGATGTGGCGTCGCATTCTCCTGCTGCACAACTGAACTGGGAAGCGGTGATGCCGCATCTAGCGCTTCAAGTAGATCCTGCAACTCCATTGCATCTTCATCATCATCTACCGAGACCGCATGTGGTTGGGGATGGCGGTGGTGATGGGCACTGGACGATGATGTCAATATTCCTCTGAGATCGCCATCGTGTGGGGGGATGTTGTGCTTGTTGATATTGTTGATTGGCATTGATGTAAGCAGCCACTCGACTACTGGGGGACGTCGGGGTGCAGCGGGAAGCTGCTGCCTCGCCGCATCCGTAGCAGTCGTCATCATGTAGTGTTGAGCAGCAGCATGTCTCCCGTTCGCTTCAGCAAGCGTCTCGGCATCAAACAAATCGCGTTGTGAAAACGCCACCACAACATCCTGTAGCTCAGATGCCGAGGTCCTTGTGAGTCGAGGAGGTTGACCATTGCTTGGGAGATCAAACGACCGAAGAAGGGTGGTGTGCTGATGGTGTGCGCCGTCTTCGCGACCAAACGTCATCGATGTATGCGAAGTCACTTTGTCACCCTGGGGGCTAAGATATTTCGACCACATGATTATGATTGGTTGTGGAAGTCACGCCACAAATGAAAGTGACTTGGGCTACTAATAACTGTTGAGTCTATTCCTTCGCTATGTTTTTGATAAAGAACCAGGGGGAAAAATACCAGGTTGGCAAGTGAACACCATCTTTAGGTAAAAAAAAAGAGTGCTCAAAATAAGTTGGCAGCGTGAGACAGCACTTAAGTTCTGGTCAAAGCAATGCGAAATGTGGAAATAGTCAATGGACAATTGAACTGTGGAAAGTGGTAATGCGTCGTGTTGTGTGAAGAAGTTGTTGGCGCCAAATTGCTGATTCGCGCAAACACTCGAGAGGAACGACAACTATTTGTTGTTGTTAGATTTTCTTGCATCTGCATTGTTATTTTTGCTCTCGTTGAGCAGTTGCTGCTGATCAACTCCTTCGTTTGGTGCGAAGGAACTCCTCAATTTGCTCCACAACTCAGAAACATCTTTTTGGATTTCCGTCGCCGCGGCGACAACAACATTCGCAGCGCCAGACACACCCTGCCGCTCCAGCCTCGCCGTTTCTCGCGTAATCGATTGCATTGCCGCTGATTTTTGAGCGTGAAGAGAGACTTTCTCACCTAAAATGCCCGCAATAATTCTGCCAATTGGTGCCATTTCTGTGTTGTGAATCTTTTGCAATGCGGGGGGAAAAAATCATCATCAGCTCGCTGTGAGGGGGAGCTGGCATAAACATGAGCGAGACAGGCCGAGTCTATCAGAGAACAATATTCGACAGAAGAGTGTACAATAGTCCAAACAGGCGTCGTACATTGATCAAACGCCTTGCGTTTCGTGTAGAGCGGCTACTTCAGGTCACGCCGCAAAGACCTCCCCAGGCTTTGTAGCTTCGCCGCCATCATGGTTTCAAACTCAGTCACAGGAGAGATTGCCCCGTCCCCTGACCATACTGGCACTCCTCGGCCGCCTCCCCAATTGCCTCCACCTTGTTGCTGTCGGTACGAAGGAATGATCACGCCCCCACACTGGTGGCACGGTCGTTCCTCCCAAGAAGCGACGTGATGGGCAGAGGATGGCGGTGGTGACAGGTGGGTAGGAGGGAGTATCGGAGATGTGGTGCTCTGGTTGTTGTTGTAAAACGAACCACCACCGCCTCCAGCATTTTCTAAGTGGTGGGTGCCTCGATACGATGAGGTTGGCTCCATGGGTGGTGCAATAAACGACAACTCTCTTGCCAATCCTCCTCTATTTCCGCCGTTTGGGTTCGTCGTGCTTGAGGCCCCTGCCCCAGCAGCGTTATCTGCGAAAAATTGGGACGCAGGCACTGGCGCAAAAGGGTCTCGCTTGCGACTCCCTGTAGATGCTGTGATGGTGGCTTGGTACTTACCTGTGGTCGTTGAACGTGCGGTGGTGTTCAGTGCTTGAGATGTGAGCGAACGCTGCAGCCGGTGCTTCGAGGCGCTCTCAAGAATACTACGTTGCGCGTTGGCTTGTGCTCCCTTCATGGCGATGAAGGATTGCTGAGCACGCTCCGCGGCTCCTAGTCGCGGCGTGCTGGCAGCCGAACGCAATCCTCGGTGACCTGCAGAGGATGCTCGACGACCAAGGCGGGTGGCCGATGGTGGGTTCGACGCTCCATTATTCAAAGCAGCACCACCACCTGCACCAGCACCACCACCTGCACCTACACCTAGGCGATTTGCGCTAAGATGAATCACAGAGCTATTATTTGTCGCAGCTGCCGCAGACATCGGCGACATGAGATCGTCTCTGTTTAGAAATGGGACGGCGGCACTGCTCGAGCCACTGTAGAGAGGTGGTGGGCCGAGGGGCGGCACTCCAAACGTCAACCCAGGTGAGGTCGACGGCAACGGTGGTTGAGTGACGCGAGCCATCGGAGGGGGCTCATCAATGATATCGTCCGTAAACAGAGCGGTCGAGAACAACTCTCTTCTCCCTCCACCCAGCTGCGGGTCATATTGCGAGGTGTTGAAGCTGCTGCCGTTGCCAGCAGCGGTGGTGGTGTGGTAGTGTTGATAAGGAGTGCCTTCGAGGCTAGGCCCTGCATCGACTCGGCGAACAGGACTTTCATGAAGGGTTGACGGCTCGGTACTGCTGTTCATATGAATTGTGTTGACTACTCAAAGGAAAAAGAACACAAGCGAACAGCTGATGGAAATCGAGAGGTGGTTTTCTTGTCCGGCTAGAATGATGTGACTCATTCGAATCATCATCAACAAATTTCAAAAAAAAATTGTCTTCTGTTCACGTTGTTTTGTTCCTTTCTTCGTCGACTACTCTATTTTGACCGCCATCAATCAAGAAGTGATGTAACCCACAGCCATGATGGTTTGTATGTGTGCGCTTTCATTTTGCAATTGGAGGTTGTGAGCGCAAAGCAAAGCACAATAATAGTGTCGTGCTTTCTTCACGTGCGCTGATCTAGTTCGGGTACGAGCGGAGGTCGTGTGTCAGCACTCCAGACGACTCGTGTTCATGGTCCTTGTACACGCCAATCAAGCAATCCGCCAAGTGGTACAACTGTTCCTTTAGTGACACCACAATGAACTGGCACTGCGTACTGTGGGACTTGAGGTAATTGCCGAGCTTCACGACGTTCCCAATATCGAGCGCGGCGTCCACCTCATCCAGCACAAAGAACGGCGTGGGGGAGACGGCATTCATGGCGAACAGCAAGGCGAGGGCAGCCATCGTGCGCTCACCGCCAGATAGCAGCTCCATGGTCATGAAGCGCTTCATTGGGGGCGTCGCGTGATATTTCACACCGCCGTTGTACGGCTCCTCTGCATCTTCCACGGTGAGGTACGCGCTACCATGAACGTCGTGAGCACGGGTACCGAGAGTCAGCTCGCGATAAACCTGATCGACGTGCTGCGCGATCTTTTCGAACGTGGTCATGAACCGCTGAACACGCTGCTCCTTGACGCGCATGAACTCCATCAGCGCTTTACGAGCAGCCTCGCGCTTCTCATCCAGCGCGGCGCTGGTCGTCCCCAACTTCGTCTCTGTATTACCAAACCGTGTCGACGCTTTCAAGTTCGGTGCGATGGACTCCAGCTCTCTTTCTAACTGCTCAATGGTGGCCTCTGATCGGTGCTTGTATGCATTGAACGTGGACTGATCACGTGCTTGTTGGCGAAGTGCATCTGCCAGAGAGCTGAAGTCGATGCAGACATGGACTTCCTTTGCGACACCCTTTCGTGTGGCTTCGCTTTCCGAGAAGGTGTGGAATGCTTCGGAGAGGGTCACGAAGAACTCTTCGGCTGCTCCTGCAGCGCCACCACCGCGCTTCTTGGAGGAAGGTTGCTGGCCTCCGTCCGCTCCACGAGCACGCTTTGCGCCAATCGCTTCCGCGTCCTTGGCGTCCACAACCGGGAGGTCTGTGTCCTCCATGCGGCAGCGTTGGAACAGCGACAAGCGCTGGAGGCGCAGGGCCTCGCAGGCAGCTTGAACGGTGTTGAGGTGCTTCTTGCCTTGCGCTAACTTCCGCATTTCCTCCTCGGATGACTTGGTGCTTTGACGAATCGCCGAATCAAGATTGTCGAGCTCCGCTTTCGCTTGTGTGATGTTGGCTTGCAGGGAGTCTTGCTTCTTCTCCAGCTTGGACGTAATCCCGGAGTACACCTCGTAGTCCTTGCGGCATTGCTCAATCTCCTTCGTTGTTTTATCAAAGGCCTGTTCCACATCCTGCACCGTACGAACGCCAATACGCTTTGTTTCGGCCTCAATGGAGTTCTTCAGCTTCTGAATGATCAGCAGGAACTGTTGGCGCTTCTCTGCACGGACTTTAGTTTGCTTCACTTCACGCTGCTCCACCTCCGCGATGTTGGGAATGTTGACCTTTTTCTGAAACGCTGCAAAGATCTTCTCCTCCACATCGCGCACAAGTTTCTGCTGATGCGCAATCTTGGACTCGCATTTCGCCAAGTTCTCGCGGTACTGAGTGATGCGCTTGTTCAGTTCGGTGGCTCCTCCCGCTTGCTTGGCGAGCTCCTTTTTGAGGTCAGCAATCTTAGCTTCGTATGATTTGATCTCCGCAGCGATGGCGTTGATGCGAGTTGCGCTGAACTCAATGCGGCTCTGCAGATCCTTCAGCTCAATACGAGCCTTCGCAGCTTCCGCCTCGGACCCGTTGGCAAGGTCTTGCGACAGGCGGTCACGGTGCGCCTTGAGGTCGTCGTAACGCTTCTCATCCCATTTCTTAGCGCGAGATTGAATAGCAGCGAGACCACCCTGCACGGAACCGTTCTTAAGAAGCACGGTGCCCTCCACGGTGACCACCTTGTACCGCTGTCCATCTGGCTGGCCATACGCAATGCGTCGAGCTTCGTCGGACCCGTCACACACAAGTGTTTGACCCAACGCATAGCGGATGGCAGGCTCGAGGTGAACGTCAAACTTCACCACGTCAGCGATTGGGCGCGTCGTGCCACCAAACGTGCGGAGGCTGTCATCTGCGCCCTTTCCTTGGAGGGCGTTGAGCGGGAGAAATGTCATGGACACGAGCCTTTGCTCTTTGAGGTAACGGATGCATCCCATGGCGGTATCCGTGTTATCCACAACGACAGCCTCAAGGTTCTTGCCCATCGCAACCGTCACTGCGTTGCGGTACTTCCCCTGAGGCACTTCGCACAAGTCAATGAGCTTCCCGTGGATGCCAGGATACAATGCCTTCAAAGATTGCAGGGCTTCGTTGATGCGCTTGTTCATCTTGTTGTCGTCTTTGACAAAGCGCAGCTCGTGAAGTTGTTGTTGCACGCGGTGAAGTTCCTCTTGCTGTTCGACAAGGCGCGATTGCATCTGAACAAGGGAAACAGATGCCTGCGTTTCTTTGCGCTTCATGACCTCCTGCTCCACCTTCGCCTCTTCTCCTTTGCGGGTCAGGTCACGAATGCGCTCTTGATTCCTCTCAATCACCACTTGCATCTCCTTGGTTTGATTCTCATGGTTGTCCAATGCAGCGGTCGCCTGTTTGAGCCCCTCAGTCAGCGACTCACGCTGACGCAGGACCGTCTCTAGCTCCTGGCGGTGTGAAATAGACTCGCAGTCCGCGTCCTTCTTCAGCCTGCGGTACTCAGTCCATTGGTCTGCAGTGAGGGTTCCGTGGTGGGATGCTTGCACATCCTCCTGCTTGCATTGCTCCAGAAAGGCAGCCAACAGAGCCTCCTGTTGACGCAACTGTTCCTCAAGGCGTTGGGTTTCCTTGGAGCGAACTGTTGTGGCGGCCTTCACTTGCTTCACTTCGACGGTTTGATCGTCCGCCTTCTTTTTCAAGTGCTCAAGAGAAATGCGCAAACGATCCACATTGGTTTTCTTCTCGCGTAGCTCCACATTCAGTGTGCGGTGCTCACGGAGGTGCTCCATGTAGATCTTGTGCTTGTCAAGTTGCTGCTTCTTCATGCCACGAATTTGCTCCTCTGAAGCAAACTCCTTTTGCATCTTGTTGACTGCCTCCTGCAAGCGCTCAAGTTCCTGCTTCTGTTGCGCGAGAGTATTCTCAACGAAAAACAGTTCCACAAGGGCGAGGTCGCGTCGCTGCTGAGTTGTCTTGTCGTTAATTTCAGTGAAGCGGTCAGCCTCCTTCTTGTGCAAGCGCATCTGATTGACCTCAGCCACGGCGCCACGTTTCTCTAGCGAGGCGGTGGAGAGAGCTTCATTCGCCGCATCCAGTACCTTGCGCTTCTGTTGGTACTCTTCTTTCAGCTCGCCGCTACCGCTGATCACCTCAAGCATCTCTGTCAGCTCCTTCGCCTTCTTCTGCGCAACAGCATCCACCTCGTGTTGGAACACCAAGAACGAGCCAATGCGGCTGCCAAGACGGAACTTCCTCAACACGGCAACGAACTCTTTCTCATTCACATTCATCTTGTCCACAAACATGGAGAGGGTACCTTTGCTGTCGATCGCACGGGTTAACTTCGTCTCTGTGCCGTTTGGCTGACGTAGGACCAGCGCAACAGAGCATTCCTTCTTCTTTGCCCTGCGGCAAATAAAGTCGGAGGCATCCTTTCCACGAAGGGTAGCGGCGTTGGCACCAAGAACAAAGCTGAGGGCGTCCATCACGTTAGACTTACCCGCACCGTTCGGTCCGACGATGCACGAAAAGTCCTTGAAGGGGCCTACCAGCACATGACCGCTGTAACTTTTGAAGTTGTAGAGCTCGATATGTTGAACCTTAGCAGTGGTCATTCTCTAGTTGATCTGCTGTGTCGTTGGGAAAAAAACGGAAAGTTTCAGTTGTTCCTTCAATTTTGGGGGAAAAGAGAAGGCACATTCGCGTCGGGTTGATTTTTTTGTCAAACTTCAAATTCTTAATCGTTTACGCATTTGTTTCATTAGAGCACCCCTCACACCTACTTCCGCTTCTCGCTCTCTTCTTGGCTACTACAAGAACACTTGATCCAAGACAGAATCTGCGGGTTGGGGGTACATCTCCTTGTGCTTATCTGACTTCTCCTTCACGTAGAGATTTTCCTTTGCCTTCAGCATCTGTCGAAGCTTTCGTGACCTACGGACTTCCGTGGGTGCCTGTGCATCAGGGTTCTTCCACAGAACGTTGCCCTTGCAGCAGCCGTTGAAGATGGAGATGGGCTCCATGGTGAAGCGGGGGCCAATCTCTAGCAGTGAGGGAGCAGCATTGCCATTGTCGACAATTTGGTAGTTGCGGAACCAAATGTGCCCATCGAGGAACATGAAGCTAAGCACGTGGTCAACAAAAGGCTTGGACTTGGGATGGTAGCGGGGGGTGTTGAAGGTCAGCTGCAGGAGAGACTTCACGAGGCGCAGATGGGGGATGGTTTCGAACTCTCGATCGAAGTGAAGGAGAGGGCGGCTGAACTTCAAGCTGTTTCCAGCCATGCGGAGGGAGTCGGCGGTGTGGATGTTGTTGAGCTGCATCTTCACACTGGGGCCAGCAGGGGATTGGGCCAACCACATGTAGGCGACGTCGTGACGATGGGCCTCAACAAACATGACGGAGTTGCAGTGATGCAGGGACGCGAGCTCAGTCAGCTGATCGCCCATATCGTCGCCAGCTGCGAGCTTGGCGTGTTCGCGGGAGTGGGGCATGAGACCACGGAGGTCGAGCAGGAGATGACGATCTTTCCCGTTCATGTTCCTGGATCCGAGCACTAGGCACTTTTGTTTGTTTGTCGCCTTCTGCGTGGAGAGGGAGCGCTGAATTGTTTCGGGCTGCTTGATAAGCATTTCTTCGGGCAGAGCGGCCTCTTCGGTGGTGCTTGTGGTGACCGGTGCCTTCTCCAGGACGGGCTCCTCTACTTCCTCACGGGGGCGCTTAGTGCGTTCGGCCTTCTTTCCCATGACTAATTATTTTCCCTACAGATATCAAAGAACCAGAATTCAATGTGAAACGAGCATCACTGCAAAAAGTACTGCAAGAAAAAGGAGAACATCGATGAGAGCTTTTTCACTGGCATCACTTTCGTATCCCTTTTGCTCTCAGTCAGGGAATGTTGAAGTGGTAAGATAGAGAAACTACATCCAACGGGAAAAGAAAGAAAAAGCTGAAGGGCTTTGGTCAATTAGCCACCGTCAACACGTCGAGGGAATGGCCCTTGTGGAAGCCCCAAACGCTGGCGGGCAAGGGGACTCTGACATCGCATCGGGGACAGGGGCGCCATCGGTGCAGCTGCTACAGCACGCTGGCGAATAGGGCTAGTAGGTTGGGCAATGACGGGAGTGATGGGCCGCAGCGGGCCACCACCGCCGCCAACACCAGCACCCACACCAAATTGTGCACGAATCGGCGAGAGAACACGCCGCAGCGGAGATGTAGTAGGTGGGAGGGGAGACGGCTTCGTTGGTGTGGGGGCTCGCAGTGGACTTCGAGCAGACGGCTCTCGCTTCATAAGCGGGCTCACAGTGCGACGACTTGGAGAGCGGCTAGGTGCAAGAGGAGAGCGTGGTGGTGTCTGCGCCGTCGTCAGAGGGGACGCCCTCGCAGCATCGTCCACCCGTTGGAACAGGTTCTTGCCGCCATCGGTGGAGACGCAGTATCCGTCCGCCACTGGGTAAATGACGTGATACCACATCACGGTGGACCCATCCGACGGCACTACCTCATCACGCACTAAGATTTGGTCGCATTTGGTCGCCGTAGTCAAGAGTAGTGAGGATGTCGGATCGCGTGGTTGGCTGGGAGCGAACATTGACGCAGCAGTTGGAGCGGTTCACAAACATGCACCGGCTATTGCGCCACGCCGGATTCCAGGGCCACTTGCGAAGAGATTCTTTGAAGATGGGTGAGGACAGGAGTTCCCGCGCTGTTGGTCGAGCGCTTCGGCTCTTTGTGAGCATGCGCATGACAATCCGACCAATCTCGGGTTGATGCTGCGGAGCGAGGACGCACGGGTTCTGGGGGTTATGATGCTTGATGCGCTCCAGAACTTCTGCCATCGTGCGCCCACTGAAAGGGAGCTGGTTGGTGATCAGTTGGTAGCACAACACGCCCAGACTCCAAATGTCTGTGCCGCGTGAATATTCCTGACCAGCTGCAATCTCAGGGGAAAAGTACAGCGGGGTACCAAGGAGTGTGTGCGTGCGTGCATCCGTCTCTGGAAGCGATTTCGAGAGGCCAAAGTCTGCAATTTTCACAATCATTGGAGTGCGGCACAGCAGCACATTGGCGAGCTTGATATCACGGTGAATGAAGTGCTTGATGTGAAGATGATCCAGTGCAATGAGAAGCTGTGCAATGATTTGTATGATGGTCGCCTCAGGGACGGGAAAGGACTTCTGCAGAAACTCTTCCAAGTCACCGCCGTCGCAATACTCAAACAGCATATGGAGTTGGTTGTCAGCAGCCTCCACCCAAGCCATGTGAAAGGCAACGATGTTTGGGTGGTGAATGGAACGAATGTTTTGTATTTCGGTGAGAGACATCTGAAGGTCGTTTTTGCG
>CYKH01000055.1:7080-18274 GCA_001460835.1 Bodo saltans | reverse complement strand
ACCCCGCTGTTGCTGCCACTGTTGTACGGGGCGGGGGTGCTGCTCCCACCGTTGCTCGAGCTCCCGCCATTGAAGCCGCTGCTGCCGTCGTCGTAAGTGACCTGAGGGAAGACCGCTACAAAAGGCACCCAGAGCGACGCAATCGAAAGGCTCATCGCCAAAAAGGCGACAACCAAAAATGCACCTCCACAGCACGTCATCTGATTTCTTTGAATTGAAATAGACTTCTCCTTTTTGAGAAGGCCGCAAAAAAAAAATCGAAACACACGCAATACAGTATTTCATGTCAAAACGCTTGTACTGACATGGCATTAAGCTGCTTTGACTCTTTGCAATAGGAACGTATGCCCCCGCTTCGCACCTGCGCAGGGGTTGAGGAACTTAACATCTCACACAATATAAGGAGCACCAATAAGTAGACCCTTCCTGCAAATTCAATAGAATTCTTGTAAAAGTAAACCACATTTCATAGCATTCGCGCGCGTGAAAACGAAAAAGAAGGCGACAAAGTAAGCAAGAAGCCATCATTCCGGGAAGGTAACTCATTGAAGGTATTGCGAACCTTGAGAAGTTGGTGACAGTGCACTCAACTGCTGTTCATACATATTCTGAGTGTGATACCGCACAAGCGTTGCACAGTCGCGGCCAGCTGGCGCACCGCAGCAGGACGTGAACCAAGACGCTATCATTCCAATTGCACTCCAGAACTGCAGCCCACCACCGCAACCCAGCGCAATGAGGCTTACCATGGTGATGGTGTAACTCCCAGGAACAATCTCGAGGGCGTCTTGTGCGGAGCTCATCACGCAGGATGTCACCACAGATTCGAGCCCAGCGGCGGCAGCACATGAGCCGCAGTGCAGTCCTGACAATGCGGCCGCTCCAAATTTGATGGCGCCTGCGTGAGCGCCTAGTTTCGCACCCTTGGCGGTATGGAAGATCGCCATCAGCCATGCCAGTACGCTCCAAAATGATGCAACAATGGTCCAAAGTCGAGCCTTCGTGGGGTCGCCCATTGATCCCAGCGAGGAGCAACCAGCGACAGCGACCACATCATCCGTCTGCACAGCGAATCCGTCGATGCTCAGTTCCGTGGATCCAAGGTAACAAGGACCGTTGAGAAAAGGGCATTGCAGCGCATCGTCAGAAAGTGTGAGCTCCTCCTTTAACATGTGTCGACTCGTGGGCAGCAACCTGTGCGCAGAGGATGCTGGTGTCTTGGAAATACGAGCACGGCGTAAGAACGCTGTCATATGATTCGTGCTGCCCCTCGCATCATCGCTGCTCCCATCAAGGTTGTCAACAATTAAGACAAATGGCAGCCACAGAGAGACAAACGTAGCGATCATTGCCAAGGTTGCAATGAGCAGGTAGGTGACACCACAGCACGTCATGAGTGTTACTTTAGAATGTAGTGGAGCAAAAAAATAAACAAAGTGGCGCATGAAAAAGCGGAAACGAAAAAGACACAACTTTTTAGATGTCGGATCGAGTTGTTGTATTGATAGAACTCTGGTAAACACAGGCAAAATCCTTACAATCCAATCTTGACTAATTGTTTGTTTGTTTTTTTGTTTGGTTCTTTTGTTTGTTTGCGTTGGTCAATCTCTCAGATTTACAAGATTCGTTGCCAATTTGAGAAAGCGTAATGAGCTGCCTTTCAAACGAAAAAAAATCGTTGGGCAGTCTCATCAACAAAAAAAAAGAAAACATATGATGACGATGACGAAGACACGAACAAGAAAAAATAAACGGCTCAACGAGTGGAAACCGACTTCTCGCGACGAAAGTGTGGTTGTCTTGTATTTCGTGCTAGGACTGCAAATTTTGCTGTACCAAACGGCCGTAGGCATCGTACGTTGCTTGAGGAGGCGGCAGTACACCTAAAGGTTGCTCGTACATTTGTGTGTAGAACACAACGTTCACTGTGCTGTTTCTGCCTGCAGGTGCACCGCAGCACGACGAAAACCAAGACACAACCATCCCGACGCCGTTCCAGAACTGCCATCCGCCACCAGCGCTCATGATGATGAGACTCACTGCATACATGTTGAATTCGTAGCCCGCTGGAAGTAGCAAAATCGTGACGCTAGCCGCATCCATGAAGCACGACCATACATTCCACTCAAGAATCATTGCGCCCATGCACGCAAGCACATGTGCCGCTGACAGCCCCGCTGCCCCAAATTTGATCAGCGCGGGATGAGAGCCAAGGTTGACACCCTTCACAGCATGAACAATCGCCATCAACCATGTCACGACGCTCCAGAACGCGGCGGCGACGGCCCACATCCGAGTCCTCGTCGGATCCCCTGTGGCGCCAAGAGAAGTGCAGCCAGCTGCTGCAACAAGGTCATCCGTCTCAACAATGATGCCTTCTGCTCTCAGCTCCGTTGAGCCAATGTAGCAAGGGCCATTGAAAAACGGGCATTGGAGGGTGTGGCCCGAAAGTGAGAGTGTCTGTTCTTGCGCAAGACGTACCTTTTCTTTCGTGCGTGATGTGATACTCTCAGCACGATGGGATGCCACCCAGGGAGAGTCACGAAGAGCATGGGCCTTGGCGCTCTCACTCGTAGTCCCGTCGTAAGTGCTTGAGCTGTTTTCGACGAGTACCACAAAAGGCAACCACAACGACGCAAATGTTAACATCATCGCCACTGTGGCGACCACGAGGTACGCTACTCCGCAGCACGTCATGTTGATAGATTCTTTGCACTATACCGTCTATTTGTGAAAAGAGCGAGACAGCGATGGGCATCGAAGTTTGGACGGTTCTCAAACATGTTACGTTTGTTTCTCTTGAGAGGCATCCCATCCACGCACAAAAATAAAAATAATCCCCACTTTCTACAGAGATAATGCTCAATCGAGCACAATAACGACAAATAAACACAGTTTCCTACCTTCTCTCAGCAAAACACCACCCCATTGCAAGCGATGTGTGGGGGACGCTCACACGACTGTCAGTTTTCTAACCACAGGGAAGCGGTTGTGGCTCACACATCAGTGGGGTGGGGTTGTTACCGATCGATCTCCGCTACAACGTGCAAGATGAAAGAGAAGGAATGGCCTTGTGTTCTCTTACTTGTGAATGGGTGACTTGTTGAACAGAAGAAAACACAAAAAGAACCTTAAACAGCAACTTTATACTAACCTACAATCGTCCCTTTCAAAGAATCTCGACAAACTAAACTAAAGGCATCGCACAAAAGAGAGGATGAAGAAAAAAAAAGAAGTAGAAGAAGCGCAAACCTCAGTAACCGACTGGATAACCAGGAGCAGCATACTGCACGGTGACTTGGCGCCCGTAGGGGTCGTACGACTGCTGCGGTGGCGGCAGCGGTGGTAGGGTGCCCATCTGCCCAGGGTACAGTGGCTGCTCGTACGTCGTTTGTGCATTCACAATCACCAGCATGTAATCGCGGCCAGCGGGTGCGCCGCAGCACGACACGCACCACGAGAGGAGCATCCCGATGGCGTTCAAAAACTGCAGACCACTCGCGCATATCGTCATCAGCAGGCTTAGCATGATGATCGTGTAGCTTCCTGGGATAAAGTCAACCAAGTCCACGAAGGCATTCTGTACGCACTTGGCGATGGGGCCTTCTTGCGCAATAGCGGCAATCGAAGCGCCCACGTGCATCCCGGCAACGCCCGCGGCGCCAAACTTGATCATCGCAGCGTTGTGTCCAAAGTTGTTCCCTTTGCTTGCATGACCAATGGCGATCAGCAAGGTCGCACCACTCAGAGCTGCAGCCACACATGCCCAGAATCGAGAATGGCCTGGGTCCTCGGGGGTGCCCAGAGCTGAGCAACCTGCCAGTGCAACGACATGCAGTGTCTGTAATATTGCAACATCGTCAGTGCTGAGTGGATGAGATCCCACCCAGCAAGGACCGTTGAAGAACGGGCATTGCGCTGAATTGTCTGGAAGGCCCGACAATTGCTGCTCCTTCATGGATCGAACCTTCGAGGACGATGAAGTTGCTGCTGCCTTGCGAGCATGAGAGGAGATCAGCGGCGCCAGCGCTGAACTGCTGGCAGTGGTGCCGTCATTATTGATGTTATTTTCTGGAATCACCACCAGGAATGGTAGCCATAGGGCTCCAATGGAGCACGCCATTGCAAGCGAGGCAATCACCAAGAAGGTGCACCCGCAGCACGTCATGAGATCTTTTCGTAAAGTGTTGACCTTTGTTATGAATCTGCGTGTGTATGGGGATCACAAAGAATAAGGACGTGGAATGAATCAAGCAAACTGAAAAGGAATGTGAAAGTGGCGCTAAAAAACTAAACAAACGAAGTTTCCGTCAAAAACGAGGCTCAAATCAAGTTTTCTGTCAAACGACGCACCTTCAAACGAATAGTGCGACTTACGACATCAACAAACAGTCAACATACTGGAACAGGAAACACGCGAACACACACGCGGTTTGGAAAAGGAAGCACATCAGCGTTGCACAGAAACTTTCTCAGAAACGAGAATGGAAAATGCAACTTTTTTTTCTTTCATGTTTGCTTTATGGTCAGCGCCAAGCTGCAACACTAAGCTGCGTCGCACTAGTACTGTTTATATGGGGCATCGTAGGCTTGCTGTGGGGGGTAGGCATTTTGCTGCGGGGAGGGGTACCCGTTCTGAGGGGGCTGTGCGTAGCCAGGGTTCTGCGCAGGTGGTGGGAGGTTGCCATATGGGTACTCTTGGGGATACGTCTGCATCATGTTGATTTGCACGCCCTGCTGGTAGATATTATTGCCCTGGTAGGCGTTGCCTGGAGGCGCACCGCAGCACGACACGCATGAGGAAAGAGCCATGCCGATGGCACAGAAGAACATGACGCCTCCAGCGAAGCACAAGGCAATCATGGACACCATGATCAACGTGCTACCAGCAAAAATAATTTCGACCGGGACCGAGTCCGTCAAGCACATCGTAATTTGGGACTGAAGGTAGGCTGAGTATCCGCACACTGCGGCGTGCACGAGGGCAATTGTTGCAATGATGAACTTCAGAGCGGATCCGCGACGAATGACGCTAGAGCTGTGAACCATGTGCACGATGCTGAGCCCAAACGTAAGGCCACTGAGCGATGAAGCAACAATCGACCATAGACGAGGGTACTGTGGATCGTTCGTGGCTCCGATTTTATTGCCACACCCGACCATCTCAAGAAACTGATCCGTTGTGATTGCAGGATATCCAGGATACTCGTTCATGCCATCGCACGCCTTATTAAAGAACGGACATTGGCCGGACCCATCGGGCAAGGGTAGATTCTGTTCGGAGAACTTTTTGCGGTTCTTTGAGGCAGCAGAAGCAGCAGCTCCACGAGTGCCAGAAACAGTATTGGCCGGACCCATCGGGCAAGGGTAGATTCTGTTCGGAGAACTTTTTGCGGTTCTTTGAGGCAGCAGAAGCAGCAGCTCCACGAGTGCCAGAAACAGTGTGCCCAAGCACACGATGCGCCAAACTCTGGTGGCCACTGGTGGCGGACTTGGCCTCAGTGTTGCCGTTGTCGGTATCAATGAAAATGAACATGGGGAGATTCAATGATGCGATACTGGCGCCAAGGATCATTGCGGCAAACACAACGAACGTCACGGAGCAGCAGGTGGCCATTAGTTACGTACTTATAGTGGTGATCCTCTCTCAACATGTGGAAAAAACGAAACAGGGGGTGAAGTTAGAATCATTCAACTCTAGGGAAGAAGAAAAATGCCTTTGAAAGTAGAGGATGTGATGTTCTGCTTCTGCAAAAGTCTACGTGTAAGAGCATGCAACTGCCTCGTCCATCTCGCCGTTCGTGCACCACAAAAACCATTCATCGGAATGTACAATTAATGCACAAAGCGCATCTGCGTCGGGGGACAACGTCGAAACTGAGGTCGTCGACGAGGCTGACCCCACAGCCTCCCGCAACGCACTGGGAGAATCAAACATGGAGTTGATGATTGTCACAGGGATGTACGGTTGCACGGAGACGATTGGAGCAGCGGCGGCCGCAGCGCTGGACCGGTGACCACCGCATCTCCAACTTCCGTCCAGGCCCCATCGCTCAAACGTACGCCGCCACGTACATAAATCAGATCGGCAACGATCCACGGAAGCACCGCCGCCTCCGACAGGAAACGCAGCTTGCAGATCTTCGACAAGCTCCTTACAATGGATGTGTAGAAGGAGCATTCTATGAAGAATCGCATGGGGTGCGAGCGGCAGCGTTGTTGATGCTGTGAGCGACGACGTCGCATGGCTGCTGCTGCTGCTTGTCGATACTTGTCGTGCATACAAGGCAGCTGCTCGCCTCAGTATCACATACAGCCACGCTCTGGGCATGTCGCTGCAGTGGAGTTGTACCATCGAGACAAACATTGCTTGCAGATCTGTGGCCTCCATCTCCCCACAGCTCCAACCCAGAGGCAAAGGGATGCCGGCTACAGTGGACAGCAGTGCGGCGACAACATCGTATTGCTGTCCGCTGAACTGCTGCTTCTGGCCTGCTGCACCTCCTGCAGCGACTGGTGCGAGGATGAGGCTTGGAAGAATGTGTGTCAATGTGCGATGAAGGGCAAGGCAAAATGTCACACGGTTCCTCTTGGTGCAGAGTATGTACTCCCACGGTGCACTAAGGCCTGCAATGTTCCTGCCGCACAATACATCTTGAAAGTATTGCGGTATCTCTGTCAGCATGTCGTCGAAACTGTACACGGAGTTAATCACGCCGGCAAGGTTGCTGAAACTTCCGTTGGGTCCAGCACCAGCTCCAGCGGAGCTGCTGCCACTAGCCGAGCCTACCACTGCTGTCGGGATCGTTGGGCCAGCAGGGGGCGGCGATGTAGGGGAGTACACCCCACTGCTACTGGCAGCGCCGCCGCCAGCAACACCGCCACCAGAGACGCTAGGTGGTGTTGACGGAATCACCGAACTCGAAGATTGCGGCGTCACCACTCGATCTGTGGATGCGGCTAGAGACGCAGCAGTTTCGACCGGGAGCACTGCGGCAAGGTGCCTCACAGAGTCGGAGATATAGAAATGGAGTGCGTTGTGCTTGATGTAGTGCTCAACAGAGTCCATTTGGTATGTTTTCGTGTCCAACACACACGTCAAGTGCCAATCAGATCTCTAAATGAAAAATAGACTTTTGTGTCCTCGAGAAAATTCTGTTTAAAGGGCCTTGGAAATGGAGCGCAACAAGATGCAGAGTTGATTATCTTTTGCAGACGGCATTAAATTTCTTCACTAAGGGTGTCGTGTTTGCTTTTTTTCTTTGAGTTAAACTGTTCCTGAATAACGCAAGCACCACATCGACAGTGTTATGTGTGCACTTGCATCCATCCAGTGCTTTAATCGAGAACAAATCCACTTTTTTGTTTGGTTTTTTATTGTTTTGTTTGGTTGTGTTTGTGTTTACGAAGAGACTGTTTACACTGGCAACCTCTCAATTGACTCTCCAAATGTTTTGGCGCTTTAGAAACTGTCGCTCACACGATTCATCACCGCACGGATACGGTTGTACACCTTGGCGGCGGGGCTACCTCGGATCAGATCGCAGATCGCATCACGAGCGGCACGAATATTTTGCGTAGTTCCCATAATGTGAATATGAGTGTCAGCTATGACGAGACGAGTACGCGTGACGTTCTCAATTGTGTATCGAGTCTTACCGTGCGAGCCGCTCATTCGACCGATGCAACGGGAGAGGTTATCGCCGGCAAGATTCGCGCGCACGTCCTTCACCTCGAAGCCTTCGATGTAAATATCGTCCATTCGCAGCAGCGCCATAGCGTCCTTCACTTCGAAGCCAGCAACCACTGCCTTGACGAAGTCCTCCGCCTTCTGGAGAAGCGCTCTGTCAGTTGTTGCCTCGCATGTTCGCAGTTCTACACAGCGGCACTTCAGGTTCATACGGATCTCCAATTTGCACTGTTCCACGACGGGGGTGTAAATCTCCATCCAGATGCGCTTGAGAGGAGGGAATCTGTGGGTTGGAATTTTCACGCTACGCGCTTCGCGACGGAACCCTCCTTTCGTGGTCGAATCATTAGCGGAGCCCTCGGCGACGGCAAGGACGAGTGAGCTGGTCGTGGGACCAGTGGGTGCATCAGACTCCGACATTGTTTTGCGTAAGAACCTACTTCGAGAAAAGAAACGAATGGAGATATTCTACAACATAATGAAGGTGTGCACCAGTAAACTGTGTGTAGTTTGAATTCCTTCCAAGGGAAAACCGAAGGTAAAATGGTACAACACACATCACACTCTCTTCGCTTGAAGGGCGCAGCGATGATCAAAGGGAACTTCAATTCTATCTATGATCTCTGTTGTGATAATTCTCTCTGGTCGTCTCTAGTCAAGCTCACTTCTCGCGAGTTTGCTGTTTTCTCGTTCGTCCTCGGAGTCCGAGTCCGGCACAGTTCGATATGTCGGTGATGGCACCACCTGCCCTGATCCGTTCCCATCACTCCACTGTGCTGACCCCTCACGCTCTCCTAACCCTCCGCCTCCTTGCTGGTCACCAGAGCTTCGTCGATATTGTTGATAAACTGCTTGAGTCCCAGCTTTCGTGGGGGTAGATCGAGTTGAAGCAATGTACGGAGGCCGGCTCAACGCGTTGACGTTCAACGGAGCAGCTGAGTGTTGTTTCTGATGGTGGTGGTGCGTGGTTGGGTGGCGTCGTTGCGCGTGGTGATGATGGGCGTAGTAGCCGTCATCATCGTCGTCGTCGTCGAACTCAGCCGGAACGCGTTGATTCTGCTGGGGCAGCGTCACGTTCTTCATTCCAGCACTCGTTGTCACACCATTTGACGTCACCGCGCTATGGAGAAACGCCACGCATTCTTTCAGGGCAAAGATGTCTTGTTGTATTCTAAACATGTCCAGCGGCGATCCTGAGGCATCACCTGCTGCGCCACCTCGGTGGTGTGGGGCTGACGATGAGAGACTATTCTTGTCGATGGCGCCACTGCGGACAGTGATTTCTAATCGGTTGACATCGCTTCGGCAAGAGCGAAGGCCGCTTTGGTTCGCAGCAACGCCTTCCCCCAAGCTTTGTAGCTCGTGCATCGCTCGCTCTAGTGCTGAGCCTGAAGCCTCCACACTAGTGCTGAGCCTGAAGCCTCCACACTAGCTTGGAGTCGGTTGACAAGGCGAACCGTGCCGTCCGCTTCGCTTTCCAATTGTTTTCTTGCATCTCTGAGCAAGGTCTCAAGTTCGCGTTGCGTCGACTGGAACTTCTCATCAATAGTGTTCAACGTAGAGCGAACATTTTCTCCATGGCGTTTTACAATCACTTCAACTCGCTGATCCACACTTCGAGAATCTGCGCGCATTTGAGATTCCACATCGGCCACAATGTCGCCCATCACCTGCACGCTGCGAGTTTGGACTGCAAGTTCGCGCTTCACTTCTGTGAGCGAACGTTTCCAATCGACCTCCTGTTGATCGACGCGTTTCGCTAAGTCGTCCAGTTTTATTTGGAAATTCTCCGCTACGTCGAGGACCACCTTGCTCAGGCCGTCGTTTGCGATTTTCAGCTCTTGGAATCGTGTGCGCAGTACAGCATCAAGTTCACGGACGCGCACATCCCACTCTCGATGCACCAGCTCTCTCACATTGTCCTCCATCCCCTTCACTTCGCGTGACACCGCCTGTTGTACTTCTCTACGAATGAGATCTTGTGAAGATACTGCGAGGGGGCGCGCTCCTGTTGCCCAAGCATCGCTGGTGGACGAACCGTGGTGGTGATGCAAGTTGACATCTGAAGGAGATGCTGTCCGCTTCCCTGGAGACTGCTGCATCGCACCGTCTAGAGGGTCGCGATGATGCGATGATGCTGCAGGTCTTGTCGCCCCAAACGCTGTGGGCGATTCCTGCTCGGTGAGGCGTCGGTCCTGTTGGAGGAGGTCCGCCATCTCTCTATTAATGGAGTCAAGCCGCCGTTGGAACGGATCGTCCGACATCAATATACTTCCTGTTTTAAAGCGTCGTTTTATGGTGCGAAAGATAGACAGGAGAGAGACGTAGCTGGCAAGTCACATCTGTGGGGAGTGGTTCAAAAATACTGTCACAAATAACAACAAGGAGACAAACACAACAGCGCTTCACACAAGCAAACGAGTGAGCAATCACGGCTGCAAAGAGCCTTGCACAAAAGATCCAAGCGCAGCACACAGATCAAAAAGAACTGCACAAGTGGGTAGTGACAGGAACCCCATGATGATCCACCAGCTGTGGTTAACAATCAAGACAACAACTTGATACGTTACCGCATGTACGGGGTGTTCTTACTGCGTTGACCTTGCTCTCACAACCTCAGGGGCAACCTCAGCGGTCTTATTTCGTTCGAACGAAGGAATGAGGTATTGGCACACATGATCAGGGAACAACTTCGGGAACTCATCACGAATGTTGGGCTTGCTCTTTGTGTACATGAATCGCACCTTCTCCTTTGTGCGAGCATCTATGAATGGGCTGAACAGTGCCCATAAAACAGAGAACATACTCGGGGCGTCGATTAAGATCATCATTCCCAGCCTCTCCGGGAAGTGGTCTTGCAGAGCAGAGATCACTGTTGTCCCCATCTTCGGGTTGCTGTCCTTCAGATGGCTGTACGTTTCGAAATCGGTCATGTGGATCCACTGCTCTACTCCTTCAGGCATAAGCGACACGGCGTGGTTGAAGGCCATCACGGAGTGCTGCAGGCTGCGTTGGGGATCAGAACGGTCCGTCCCCCAGCGCATGGAGGAGTACAAAATGGGTCGACATTGAAAGTCCCATCCAACAAATTGCATTAAGTGAAGGTTAGGGTTCTCGATGCAGGTGTTGCATGTCCATGTGCGACTCCCCGTTTCTTTATTCCAAAGGGCAGACTTTTCCAGCATAGCAAACGATTTCTTTACGTTAAAGTTCCGAGCGAGGGAGTAGCGAATGAGCATCCAGTCGTTGTGGTGGTCTGGCTCGTACCACTCCTGCTCCACAACCAGGGCACGTAGTTCGTCCAGCGCTGCCAGCTGCTCCGGTGAGAACTCTGCGCGGCGCTCCTCGATGCTCTTGACGCTTGGCGGGGGTCGGACGGCTTCTGCAGCCTCGGTGGTGGCTAAGTACTGGGGGATCGAGAACCCTTGGTTCTGACGAGGGAACATAAAGTACTCAGTCGGCACTACGGTATCATTGCAAACAATCGCCATGAAGGAGAGGGGG
>CYKH01000054.1:2596-19972 GCA_001460835.1 Bodo saltans | reverse complement strand
CAATACGGCCCGTTGCACGGCTTCCATTGCCGCTCGACAGGCTGTCACCCCTTGTGGCTGTTTGCGCCTGCGTTGTTGGTCCATTGGCAATAAAATGTTTTCGCTGACTTCCATTCGTCAAAAAACTTGTGATATCTCTATGGCCTTGGCGAGCTTGCATTTGATCGTGCAGTCTTTGTCGTTCCTGCTCCTGGATCTTCTCCACTGCGCGCTGGGTCGTACCCAACCGGTCCCACATGTGATCGAGATTGATCGATCGAATAAATCGACGCAGCTCCTCCCAATTGATGTCCGGGAATGACGGGCGAGATGCGATTCGCTTCATGTCCACTGGCACTTCCTCTGTGAACATTCTCAGAACATCTTCCTGAGGAAACGAGGAGGAATGCACATTCTCTTGAAATAGTTCATCGAGGAGTGCAGAACCCCAGGCATTCCATTGGCCCGCACGGAATCGAGGCATCACCACGGAGCGCTGCAAAATGGACAACTCTTCGTCGAGAAGCCGTTGGAATGATGCCTCCAGTTGGGAAATGATGTTAGTGGGGCGAGAGGGGATGAGAGAAGTAGGAGTAGTGGTGTTGTTATGGAAGCGATGAAACGACGCCATGGCAATCGTCTTCCATCGCCGCAACGTGTCAACTGCTTCGGTGATGGATGTCGTGTCGCTATTCACGAAGGGAGTGACATGGGCACTATTTGTCATGCAGCATCCAATCACCTCAAGTGCATCTGCGACGTTCATCCGCATGCCTTCCGTATAATCACAGCCGAGGAGTTCCGTGAGGGAGAGCAGCACGGCTTTGGTGATCCCCTGCTCGTGCAGCTCGCGCTGTCGCACACCTGTCATAACTGGTTTCGTGAAGAATCCTCGAAGCACTACGGATGCTCCATGCACAACCACATCGCTGTCCTCCGTGAACACTGCATCGACGACACCACTCTGGCAAAGGTAAGCGCACTGCGCATCCGCCTCACCGGGGCTGATGACGTACGGCACTTTCAACATATGCAACAAGTCCACAAGGTGCAACAACTCCAACGGAACGGCGTTGATTTCTTTGTGTCGCCGTGACGTGACATACCACGCCACTGTTGTTGCCGATCACCACTCTATTGCCCACTTCATCTGAAAATGGAGCTGGAGGCGGCGGTGGAGGTACAATCGGAGCGCTGCATTCCACGACAGAGTTGGAAGACTCATCCACCACGACCTCAAAGGAGCTGATGACACAACGTGTCGTGGCGGCCACCTCCTTATTGTACACCGACTCGAATGCATCAACATTGTTGAAGGCAGGAGGAGTGACGCCAGTAGCTGCTCCTCCCAACGGGTGCGAAGCCCCCACAAACTCAACGGAATCATCGCTTAACACCGACGACGACGAACTTGCTGGCGAGGATGGACACGACGACACAGAAGCTGTTTGACGTGAAGCAGATGTTGACGTCGCTACGGACTTTAGCGTCGTGGAGGACCTCACACTGCTCAGATACTGGCTGCTTGCACGTTGAGACTCGTTGCCTCCCTCTTCATCGTCAATTTCCGCCTGCGTCAAAAACCAATTGGATGTGCCTTCAAACTCTGATGAAGGTGCACATTGACGTTGTTGCTCAACCAGACATCGTGGCGCATCATCATCATCACAACCGGCTTCGTTCATCCATTGTGATACATGGCTTGGTTTCATTGCCGCCCGCGCCTCTTCGTCATCGTCTTCGTTTTCACGACTCACATCATCATAGATATCGTCGCTGATATCAACATCACTCTTCCCTCTGCGCTCTAGCACTTCTCTCGGTCCCAAGTACATAGAAGAGCCACCGGAAGACACAGAGCTGCGGCTTCTCAACAGAAGAAGATTTGACGCATTGGTCGCGTCACCTTGGGACTTCTCCGCTAAAAACGATTTGCTCTTCGACAAAAAATCGCTCGTGGATTGCTTTGAAACCCCTTCAGGTGCAATGAGGACCACCGTTGCGCCTCCATTCCTTCGCCGCTGCATGGCACGCTTGGCACGAAAACGACGACTTGGCGACGACGCTGCCTTCTTAGGAGATGGGTGACGGTACTGTGGAGATACCGTAGCTGGTGCAACGACACGCGTGACAGGAGGAAGCGATTCCACGTCACATGCCGGAATCAGCCCAAGTGTGACCTGCGCTCGTAATATCCTCCTCGCCTGACGAGCAACTTGTCGTAACTCCAGTTGTCTTCGCGATTCTCGGCGACGCTGCACCTCGCGGGATTTCAACTGAGACGAAGGGCCATCGAATACAAAGATAGGAGTGATGCCGTAGTACAAAAGCTTCAGCGTGCGATTGAGGAAGCCCTCAAGAAGTTTTTGTGTTGTGCCATCTTCGTTGTCGCCGCCATCGTAATCGTGTCCGCCAGATGCTGGCCGCTGTCTTCCGAATCTTGACCCTCGAGCTGAAAATGCACTTCGAAACTGTTGGATCCAAACACTCGCGTCAACGGCAACACATGTACCTGCCCACTCCTCTGCAGTTGTGTTGTGTGCAAACAGGTCAAGGAGGCGCCAGAGATTGTGAACTCCCATTTGTTGTGACCTCCTTAGCTTTGCACATCACAAACACAAACACAACAAAAAAAAACGACGTTTTTTTTTAAGTGAGTACAACATCATTTACAAGGGAAGTCGGCATAAAACGTGTTTGTTTGTTTGCAACTCAACTACTGTGCACCCCCAGATCAATCCTTCAATCGTTCAAATCGTGCTTGAACAAACTTGCGGTTCATTACAGCACCAGCACGGCGATTCTCCGCCACGCGGTCCACCTCAACTGCTTGGACAACGCGAAACCGTCCCGTGTTCAAGAATAGCCTCGTGAGGCTCTCCACTGAAAAGAAATGGCTCAAAGTGCCGTTACTGCGAAGGTATGTTGACGATGATGCCTGAGTGGACGGCGCCGCCGGTGTGCCCTCTTCATCACCGGAGGGCTCCCGTGTTGACAGCGATGATGACGCCGAAGGTGGAGCGAAGCGCTTCCCCTCCGCAAAACGAGCTTGTGCCAAATCACCGATGCAGTAGTCTCGCACGAAAACAAAACCACCAGGTGCAATCAGCCGCGCAACGCGGTCCACAAATATCTGTTGCTTTGGGACTGGCACCGAGCACAAGACAAAGATAATGGTGCCGAAACGAATCGGCTCTCGAATAAACGCTTGTGAGAATGGCAGTTCGTAGTCCGCTAAGTCGTGAGGGATGGCAGTTAACCGTCCACCACCTAACGTGGACGGCGACAGGCGGATCTTCTCCTGCAGAAGATCAACCGCAACTTTCGAAATATCAAATCCATACGCAGTGAAGTCACTTACCGGCACATCAGAAAACTCATCAATGATGGGGATCATAGCATTGCCAACACCACATCCAATCTCCACGAGCGTGACAGCCTCGTTTTGATGATGCCTGCTGACAGTGGCAGTGGCAGTGGTAGGAGCGTCGTGAACAACATCTTTTTCAGTCGTCCGAGTGCTCCTGAGGAGCTCCAATGCCAGTTGCAGCTCGGAAAATTCGCGAAGGAGGTAATGGCGGTCCTTGTATCCGTTGATAGTGTTTTGACGGTAGTACCGATCCCACTGCTCAGCACACGCTTGGACTTGGCGTGAGGCCACTGACGTTAGCTGCCTTCCGGTGTAGGGGGCGTAGTGCTCCACAAAGGGTGGAAGAAGTTGACGTGTGGCGGATGTTGGCCGTGTGGTGGCAGACGAAGAAGTATCAGTTGAAGAAGTAGTGGGCTCGTGCTGAGTGGGTGCGTCGTCTCTTGGACGCTTTTGCTTTTCCGGCATCGGTTGGTGGCAGTGTGGGCATAGTGGCTCCATCTTGAGTGTTTGTCGAGAGAGGAGCCTCTTTTTTGTTTTGCGATAAAGAAAGTCGAACAGAAAAAGGTGACAGAAATTTGTTATTTAGACTTGGCTTCGTTTGCTTTCAGCGTTTAGGTTCTTTTCTGAAATGAAATGTACAGTACTTCGATGCTCAAGAAAAGGTGTCAAAATACAAATCAATGCAACAATCAACGATAAGGTTCTATTTGCGCAGCGGTCGACTGCTCAAAGGCTGGGTGATGCACGCCGGTAGTACCGGACTTCGTGATGGCAGCTGACGGGTGACGTGGTGCTCGTGTTCCTTTCTGCGAATCTGCTCGCTCAATGCTTGTTGGCGTTCATCCTTAGCGGCCAAAGACGTTGAGCCGCCATTGATACGCACCTGGCTTGCGCTCATGCGAAGGAGGGAGGAACGAGTCTGGTACGATGTGCCCCCAGGAGAAGAGGTACGCTGTTTGCTTCTACTATTGTTTGGCGTTGTGCTACGATCCCCTTTCGAATTGCTGGGGGAGGGCCGCGTATCGTCGTTCTGGTGGCACTCCTGTGTTCCACTGAGCTCGTCCTCGTGCGGTGAAACAGCCCCGCTTGAGCGCCGCTGCGGTGTAGCCGACGACTGTGCGCTGCTTGACCGTCTCGCAGTAGCAGTAGGTGTCACCTCACGCAGCAGCGCGGGAGAGTGTCCTCTGATAGGCGTAGGGGAGTGATGGACCCGAGCACTTGATGAGCGTGGTGTTGTGCCAAACACAACATCGTGCTGCACAAGGTTGCGCTTCGGTGATCTAGACACCAGCGGTATAATCGCTCGAGGAGATGAGGAACGTTGTAGCGTGGCTCGTAGCAGCGCTGGGCTCACACGCAGCGGACTTCGAGAAGCCACACCACTCTGACGGATAGCCTGAATGCCAGGTGGTGCAGTCGTCACCATATCCAAGCTGAACCTTCGTGGTGTATGGGAGTCCGATCTGCTGTTGTCACGCGACTGCTGTCGATGCAATTGCTGTTTATCCTGCTCGTCATCATCACGGTACTGTGGCACTCCCGCCACAGTGTGCCACAGTGGCTCTTCATGTGGAGACGACAACGGAGGACTGTTGCTGGGCGATGTACTTGGGCGCCCACGGTCTCTATTGGAAAGTGCGCTTGACGCACACATTTGGTAGTGTTCCGCTAAGAATTGAGTGCTCACTGATTGCCCACAGAGCTGACAAGCGACGACAGACTTTGCGCATCGCGGCAGCGCGTGGCGAATGTACTCTTCTCCTATCCAGAACACCGACTCGCAAGTCCTACACGTGTACGTCCTCGCAAGGCACGTGCCACCCATAATATGGGCCTGCAGCGCATCGGTGAGAACATGTTCGCCGCACCCAGGGCACGGAGAACGCCTCATGGGACACTCACTAGAGAGATGGACGGCCATCGATGCAGCCGTCAGTGTTTTCTTCTGGCACAACTCACACGTCATTGGCCGCTTTGGGCACTTTAGTTGATGTGATCTTGAGGCCAAACAGGAGCAGTACGGGCAGGGGATCGCGCTACTGGCCGCAGTCCAAGTGTGCGCATTCGACATTATCTTCTTTCCTGCTCTCGCAGTGAAACAATTCGACAGCAAACAATTCAAGACAAGAGCACTTCTCTCTGCTGGCGACGACATGTGTACCAAATAACACCGAAGCGTTCAGATCTTTCTTGGAAAACATTGTCAGCGCCCTTGTGGAGCATTATACAATTGATGAAGACGAATTCCTTCCTCTTCCGACGCCGGAGCTTTGGCATCCACAGCAAACAGGCTGCGGTAGATCGGCTCATACCCAACCTCATCCATCTCAAGAATGTGAGTGGGCGATGATGCTTCATCGTTCGAGGTGGTGGTGGCTTTCTTGAAATTTTGTCCCCACTTCGAAAGTACCGCAGTCAATCGGTTTTCCAAGTACTCAATCTTCTCGCGTTGACCGGCAAGTCCACCGAGAGCAGAAGTATCACCTTGGTGGAGGACTCCCATGATTCGTTGCCGCCACGCTCGCTTCTCGTGATGGGACACCGATTTGATATCAAGTCGAGATGCGATGAGCTTCTCACAGAACGCAATCGATTCAAACAATTGCAGGTAGCCAGAATGAAGCCTCTCCTCTTTGCTGTGTTGTGAACTCCCAGCGGAATCTGTGTCCTGTTGTTGATCGGCAAGTGGTGTCTCACGAGCTCGTACACGCTCAAGGCGACTGATCTCACGCCCTGTTGAGTCCAATGCTTTTTGGGTGGAGCTGATAAGAAGGTCAACTTGTTGAAATGCATTTTCCAACATCACCCCCGCCCTCACAACATCCTCTCGGCTCGATGTTACACTAGCAATAAACTCTGCAGCAACTCTATCGTCACGTGCAGGCACACCACTATCAACACCAGTAGTGATGGAAGTCTGTTGCGGAAGTCCGAAAGCATCAAGCAGCGTTCCGGTGCTAGACTTGGCTGCCGGTTGTGCCACGAAATGAGCCGATGATGATGACGTCTTCCGTTCCTGCTCCATCAGTTCTAGCACTGTTGTGATGGTCAGTGCGGTGAGAAATGCAGCCGCTAACGCTGCACCTGGGTGGCGCCAGAGGTAAGGATCATCCAGCAGCATTTACATAGTATTTGTTCACGGAGGCTGGAAATACTTGGCGTTTAGTAGAAAGAGAGAAAAAATGGAGCGACATTAGACAACAGCCACAAACGCCAAATAGTATAAAGTCAAAAAACAAGTCACACTCGGTTGCCGACGCGTCACACGCTTTGAGGATCAAATGGAATGGTCTTCTCAGCAAAAGGATTGTAAGTGACCGTACAGTCCAGCAATTTGACAACAATTTGATCCTTTGAGCACTGCTCAAGAGCATCTAAGATTGCATCGCCACCCTGCAGCTCACCAAATGCCGTGTACGATCCATCAAAGCTTGGCACAGGAGCGTAGGTCACAAAAAACTGTGACGCATTGGTGTTGGGCTTCGTTCCTCGATGTGCCATTGACAGGACTCCACGGCGGCTGTGAAAGGTTTCACCAAAACCTTCATCGTCGAAGTACGCGACACTACCGCTGCTCCCAGCTGTCGCACCATCAGCAGAAACGCTCTTCTTCTGCTGTCTGTAATGCGAGTAGACACTAGAGCCACCTTTGCCAGTGCCAGTTGGATCACCGCCCTGCGCAATAAAACCAGCGAGGTTCCTGTGAAACGTTGTCCCGTTGTAGTAGCCTGACGCAGCGAGGGCTAGGAAGTTGAACGCTGCTCTGGGGCATGATCGCCAGTGAAGGACAAAAGGCAGATCTCCAACTGATGTGTGCAATGTCACCGACATCGTGGAAAAAATAAGCTATCTCGGGGGAAAAATTACAAATCAGTTGAATGGCTTCAGTCATAGGAAGGGATTTGTCTGTTCGAAATAAAATAGCGAGCACGTTACTGAAACAGCACAGGATGAGCAATGACGCGAGGCGGAGAGCAGCAGATCGTGAAAAAGAGGAAAGCGCTGCAAACAAAAGCGCGGCGTCTTCACATGATCTCTAGAAATGCAACTTCTCTTCTGCAGCTGCGCTTCGCGGGGAAAGAAAATGTGCACTTGCTGCACCACACAAAAAAAAACCTGAAAAAGCGATGCGTCAGTCGTTGCAGGCACTTGAATTATCACTTTGGTCAATATGCGGGCGCACTCGTTCGTTTTATTCTGTTCACCATACTCACCAAACTTCTTTTCTCCTTATGTTTCGAGGCACGTGAGTCAGGTAGCCTCCTACAGGGAAGATGCAGCCGCGGTCGTCTCTTCGGCCTTTGCAGCAGCAGCGCCACGCTTCACCTTCGTCTTCAGTTCTGGCTTGCGAGACAAGTAGTTCTCCACGGCGGCATGAATCGTCTCCTCGGCCAACATCGAGCAGTGCAGCTTCACAGGGGGCAGGTTGAGCTCTGCAGCAATTTCTTTGTTGGTCAACTTCAGTGCGTCGGCCAACGTCTTTCCTCGGATTGCTTGCGACGCGAAGGAAGATGCAGCAATCGCGCTTCCACAACCGAACGCCTTGAACTTCACATCAGTGATGATGGTGGTCTCGGGGTCCACCTTCACCTGAAGCTTCATAAAGTCACCGCACTCCGCGGCTCCCTTCATCCCCGTACCGACATCAGGGTCCTTCTCGTCCATCTTACCGATGTTGCGAGGGTTCTTAAAATGGTCCATGACCAGGGGGCTGTAGCTCTTGGGCCGCAGAGAACACCATTCCGTCTCTCGGCGTGACTTACTTCTCCACGTACGTTCAGCTGCGTATATTTCGAAAGGCAAACTGTGAGGGAAAATTCTAAGAGCAATCAAAGTAGGAAAGCAATTCGATTTAAGAAGATTGGCTCTCACTCGCGTGCTGAAGCACGTAGGGGGACGCAAAGAGTGCAAAATCGACAAACAAAATCCAGTTGATTACTCGAAAAGGTAACTTTACACTCCGCACTTTGGTGATCAATGTCAAAAAACATCGTCAACGTGAACACTCGCCCACGTTCTTAAGACATCTCCGTCACCCACTTTCGAGCAGGAGGCCTCCCCTCGTCGGACGTATCACTGCAACTCGACGCATTCATGATCACACACTCTGAGTCGGAACCGGATGATGACCCTTCCGCTTCCTCATCAATGACATCAGCATCGTCACTCCCCTCCACCACCCGTTGATGGCGTCGCTTCTGGCGCTGCCTTTTTGCACCGTTAGGGGCTGCAGCAGCTCCGTCACCAGAAGGGTTTCTCAGCGCTGCAAACATATTGAGAAGGGCGTGAGAGTCTCTCATTTTCTCGGCATCAAGTCGTTCCAAATTCTCCGTCGTGGGCAACACAACTCCGTCAACACGCTGCAGCTGAGGAGCTTTCTTTGCTTCCAAAACACCAGCGATCAAAGAAAGGTGTACCTCGTGCTCGTACTGAACTTCGTCTTTTTCCTCCTCATTCTCAATAGACTGGGGAGGGGGAGCGTTGGACGCATCGGTGAAAAACTGGTCGATTCGTTCTCGCATTTTCCTCATACCAGCTGCTGAATCTGCCCCAAGTAAAGCATCGTTGCCTGAAGCTAACGACAGCGATTTGACCAATGAGTGAGGAATCTCGCGGCGATTGTGAGACATAAAAAGTGTGTCGTGTGATTCTCTTCAATAAATATTCCGCGATGTGGGAAGAAGAAAGGCACTTGACTGTGCACAGAACTCACAAGAATTTCGATCAGGAGGAATCAGTAGTAGGTCAAGAAAATGACAAAGCTACAAACTGCGGCATCTATGCTAAACGAAGGAGGACAAGACGTATCACCATATTCTCTCTTGGCAGCCATGCGTCTCCCGCTTGAAATACAATGTCTTGTGCGTCAATACTTTATGAGCCACGTCCGTTGTCATTGGCTTGATGAGGTCAGCATCGTTGAGCGCCAAAATCAGATCTTTTGGATACGATTCGGTGATAGCATCATAAAATGGAATCTCCAAAGATGCGTTCCGCAGGTGGTACGTGAGGGTATCGGTGACACTGATCACGATTAGATCAAACGCTCGCTCACGAATTCGAGTCTCAATGTTCTTACGGCTCAAGTTAGGGGACTCCTTCGTTCTGCAAAAGAAGAACCAGCCTTTGGCGTACGTCTTCAGTTGTGCCTCGGCGCAGTGTTTATCGTCATATACCTCATCACGGCGTGGAACATCTTCTACTTCAACGCCAAGCTTCCTCAAGCCGTGCAGAAATCCAGTGAGGAAAATCGTGTAATGCGATGCCCATAGAATCAGGACGTTCCTCGGAAGCGTTTTTAATGATGTGGCGGAGAGAATGTACCGAGCTAAGTGGGTCGTCGTTTGGTACTGACGAGTGTAGTCAAGCAATTTATCTGCAAGCTTCAGATACTTTGTCTCGTTGAAAATAGTCTGCGTCAGTGGGAGGCCCATAGCGCGGCGTGGTGGATTGCATTTTGCACTGAGTCCAGGAAATTGAAGCATCAAGGTAAAGAATTCTTTCGGAAGTGAGTCAAGAGTGCCAGTTGGTGGAACTCGTCGAATGCCACAGAAATACGGAATACACCCTGCAGCCAGCATTTCTAAGTTTCGATTTGTCGCAAAGCCGTAACGACGCCGCGTGATACCAAAGCGAGCTTCTTGCAAGTCCTTCCTGTACGATGCTTCTGTCTTGAACAGATACGTCTCCTTCCTGCCAGGAACAACAGTCGCCCAATCTCGCGTCTTTGTCATAAGTGAAGGTACAATATTCTCCTCGGGAATGCTGAAGTGTCCGCTGTAGTAATCTAGACCATCGCATGTGATGGGAACCGCAGGTTTTTTCCAGGGAGGGAGTGGGGTGTCCGTATCGGCAAGAAGATCAAAATAAGATGTGACGCTTTGCAAAAGTGCGTTGTCGACAAGTGTCCGAGCTATTTTGTCGTTCTCAGACCAGACGAGAGCATCTCGAAAAGGGATCCCGCTGCCATCCCGAATATCTACCAGCGAACGTATTCTATCCTTGGCAACATGAATTGCGGTGTTCTCTCCTCGCAGGACCCGCACCCATTCCTCCAGATCGTTGGGGCCTCTCTCCGCTTTGACAGTGTAAGGAGTATCATCAACGAGCGGACTCTCCGGGGCTAGTGTGGTTTTGTCTGCCTCAAGCTCAATGGCGGTATCCTCAATTGTGGATCGGGGAAGCGGGGGAAGTGGCTGCTGTTGTTGGGGTCTCGGCTCGGATGTAGCCTGAAGGTGTTCCTCCTCAAACCTCGGATCATCGCTACTCGTTGCCCACATCATCGTTGCGAGCATGACTGCGAATGCTAACAAAGCACAATACTTCATACCGTGACGCATTATTGCACTTGGTAAGTGACTTCTACTTTAACTAGCTAGATTGTTCATGAAATAAAAGAAAAGGTGTATGACACGCATCGACGTAGTTTCGATAAGCAGCACTTCAAGTGGTGATCTTTTTGTTCGTAAGTTTACCTGTTGCAGCGACAATGACGTGTCGATGTGTGTTTGTGTGTTTGCAGTTTCGGAGGTGAATCGTGCTTCATCCTTATCGAATAGTCACAACACAGTGTACAGTATACAGAAAGGGAGAAGAGAGTACAAGTATCGAAATTTTCTCAGCGCCGTTCTCTACGGCAATCAAAAAATCTAAAACGCAATCCCGCTGCGGGTGCCGAAGGTGACTGGGTGCTTCATTTGCTGAGTGCGTTGCTTTGCTGTGTTAGTGGGCTTGCTGTGATACAAAAAGAACGTCCATGCGTCGGCGAAATACTTAGCCTCCTCTGAGGTGTTGCACTCTAAAATGAACGCGTGAGTTCGAGACACAATGCAGAACGTATTTTCTGGGACCAACGAGGCTGCTCGATTGCGCACAAATTGCTCTTCTGTGCCAAGCGAGACATGAGTGATGGTATTCAGAGCGATTGCACGAGACTCAGGACCGTAGTACTGAACTGTTTCCGTCATGGAGTGGAACGTCTTCGGCTTTTCATTCACGTTGAACAGCACTTCGGATGTTGGCACGCAGACGACGTACGCGTTGTCACTGGTTAGGAACGCGTAACGGAACGATGCACCTGATGTTCTCAGCGCGTGCTTTCTAAAATAGCGACCCTGCATT
This sequence comes from Bodo saltans, assembly GCA_001460835.1. NCBI lineage: Eukaryota > Euglenozoa > Kinetoplastea > Eubodonida > Bodonidae > Bodo > Bodo saltans. The sequence goes on along the minus strand of CYKH01000054.1, from coordinate 8,502 downwards.
AAAATCTTTCGAACGTGCTCCCACTGGCGGTGGAGGGTGCTCGCGCCAACGTCGCCCTGGTTTGCAGCTTCTGGTGCAATCACCTTCCCAGATTGAGGGTCCCACCGCAAGCCGGAGCCACCAAGTAGTTGAATTTTGTGCTCAATAGCGTCACCATCACCAGATTGCTCCTCATTGGGGCCCAAGGTGAGGTGGTGGACGCGGCGGCCGTTGTAGGAGCTTTGATTTTGTCGAGGGGGTGCCAAGGACGACAATTGAGATCGGCGCGTGGGAGAGTATTGACCACGTGGTGACATCACAGGCGCAGCTCGGTAAACAGACGGGCTGGACACACTCATGTTGTTCATGCCACCCACGCCACGAGCGCCTCCATAACGATCAACATTTTTCATGACACTGTTGTTCACATCCACCGCCGTTTCTTCACCAGTGTACGGATGCAATGCCATGTCATCTGGATGAATCTCTTGAGTGCCGTCGACGAGGGTCTCGAACTCTCCGGTTTCAGGGTTGCGCCGCTGAAGGGTGCCAGTTTGCTCATGACAGACGTAAAGCACACCGTCTGGGCCCGACCACTCTTTCCAAATCGCACTCACGTTCGGTGCGTTGTTGCGGTTTACTTGTGGGTTTGGTGGTACATCAACAAGCATGCCCGATCGCTTGCGGTATCCCATGGAGCTCTGATGCATAGTTGGCAATTCATCGTATCGGGGGCCATCCGCAGATGCACCTCGATCATCTTGGACAATCGTCTTGGACAATCGGAGACACAGATTGTTGTGGTTGAGAAGGCAGTGGTCGAGAGGGATAGTTTAAGAAGCTTGACGACAGGGGTTGCGGTGACGCGGCAGAAAGTGGTTGAGCCAACGGTTGCGTTGATCGGGCGGCAAGTGGCGTCCATGATGGTTTCGTTGCGCTCGAAGGCTCCCAGCGGTTGCCCGCTGCAGCGGCTGGTGGTGCAGCGAGGTTGGACCCTGTTAGCGGCGCTGCGCTGAATGCAAGGCTGCCAACGCCGGTAGCGCTTGGCGTCTTGTTGGAGACTGGGCGGTTGTGGTCGACGTATGTTGTCGTGGTCATTGTGCGGGCAGGAACACCGGTAATCTCACTGAGGGGTTTGAAACTGTGAGCAACGTTTCGAGGATCACTGTCAACGGTGCTGCTTGCGCGGGGTGGGGGGAATGTCTGTGGAGGCTGTTGCAATGTTGACGATGATGCATTAGCAGCCATTGCAGCCTGAACCCACGGCGGCGGTTGAGACATAGCCGGCGATGTTTGAGATCGTGGAGGCTGCGTTAGCGACGACGATGGCGCCGGCTGGGGCTGCTGAGACGGCGATGGCAATTGCAGGCGCAAGCTGCCTGTGTCAGAGCCTTGACGTGATGTCGGGCCACTGGCGCTTACTGCGTTCGGCAACGGTGCACTAGGAAAGCGTTCAATGCCAAGTGACTGGTGGGACCCGTTCGAAGCAGCTCGTGGTCGAGGGATGCTACCAGTTGACGACCCTGCAGCTGCAATTTCGCCTTGAGGGACTGAGTCTGCAGCTGCTGTTGCTGCCTGTACAGCCGGAGGTGTCGGCTGCTGTGGTCGCGGCTTGATGCGAGAACTTACAGCGCTATCACCAATCGCAGTTTGAATCATTGAGTACCATTCATGCGCGTTGTCTGCAGTGCCAGCTACCAACAAGACTGGTGGCGCCCCTTCACGCGTTAGCTCAATCCCTCTGGAACCAGGAGGCAGCGACACTGAGGTGATAGATAACAATTTGATGTAGTCCACCGGTAACGTGTCGCCCTGCTCTTGAAGAGCGATAATAAGAGTCGGGGACAGCTCAGAGAACAGTTCCACGCCACCATCGGGCGCGCTTGGTGTTGTCCAAGTGAGAAATCCGCTGATGGATGCAAAGCGCCAATCTGACATCTTAACTGACTTTGAGTCGGTTGTTTGGTGTGTCTAAGTTCTAGCACTCTTCTCAAGCAACAGATGGAGAGGGGGAAAAGAAACAAATTGACTATGAGGACGTTGCCCACAAGGTTAAAGCAGAATGGTTGTAACGTCACAAACTTGTCATACACTCCAAATGAATCATTTCGATTCTTCCCGTCGCTGTTGAAAACTCCGGACGATAAATTCCGAGGCGTTGCACGATGAGGCTTGAGGCAACGCAGAAAGTGGAATTGCCCTCACTTGTGGTACATCATGGCTTGATGCATGTCCCATCCGTACGCCGACGGCATCTCCGTCGTCCATATCTACTGCGGGGTCACTTGTTGAACCAGTCACCTCACTGGACGGGTCCTCACCGCATCTGGGGCACACAGCTTCCAAGTAGGTTATGCTACAGGCATTGCATTGTGACGGAATCAAGGGAATGCGTGTCGATGCCCCAGTCAATTCACAATCGCGATTGCAGCCACAACCAACACAAAATACCTCCAAGTCTAAATTGAGCTTCCCACACTCGATGCACGACCACGCTTCGTCCGGAACCAGTGCAGCAATCTCTGGTCGCATTTCATAGCAATTTGGGCACCAATAGCGAGATAGACCATTGTTCAGTTGTGGGGCTTCACATGTTTGGCAAACCCACGGCCTCTTAGTAAAGGCACAAGTTGACGAAGGATGGCTGCCTCCGCACTCGCCGCAACGACGATGATCACCAATGCCAGGTGGTGGTGGTGTGTTGGTGGCGAAAATAACATCCAGGATTTGAAGGCACAACGAAATCACTCGCCGCGACGCGATGTCATGTTGTTGCAGGTGATGTGCTCGGATTGTTTGCAAATGCGCATCAATCCGCTTGGCAACAGCAGGAGGACATGTATCAAGCGCCCTGCACACCTGCGTAAACTTCTCAAGAACCGCTGATGCAATCAACGGAGTCTTGCCTCCCGTACCAAGACTTGCAAAAGATGGCACAACATTCATCCAGCCACATCGCTCGAAGTACTGAGTGTGGCGATCGTCATCCAACGTCAACGCCAGTTCTCCACATCGTTCGCAGAACACTCCGAGGCCTTCGTTGGTAGAGTAGCCACAGTTTGGACATTGACACGATCTCGTTGATGTCAACTCGGCATCATGAAGCCGTGTGGAGCACTTTTCGCATTGATCAGAAGCACGAGCATTAAAGTTCACATGGGTGCAGCTGTTGCAAGCGAGCGCAACTCCATGTCGGGAACCAGGCATGGCACCGATGCGCTCGTTGTGGTCATGAGCTCCTACTGCTCGAATATCATCCCCACAGTTGTGACACGCGACGACGAATGGACTGCTGAGGGCAAAATTGCATGAAGGACAGACAACTGTGTCCTCCCAGCGGCGGCATGGCGTGTATTGTGCGCGCTCCGTGTTACCAAACGTTGGACATACAGCATCGGTCCAAGAATGATACGCCACACATGTGCCACAGAACCATGTGAAATGACTTGCGTGATTCGAAAACCACGACTCACGATGGCCACATCGTGTGCAGAAAGGTTGCTGCGACACAGGTCGCATTACGTCACTGGATGGGCATCCGCATGACGGAGGACACGTCGCCTGATTGTTGTGAAGAGAAACGCACAGATCACTTGGGGAATTGCACCTTCCGCATTGATACAATTGAAACGCGTGGTTTGTTGCAAAACAGTTGTTGCAGCGCCAATTTTTTAGTGCCTGAGGCGGTGCGGTTCCAACATCTAGTGATCGGCTGCAAACAAGACAATTTTTGTTGCGCTGGTCCTGTGCGAAGTTACAATGCTCACAAGTGGTCAACCCATACTGAATTGCAGAGCATGAACAGAAGGAGTAGCGCACGTTATTCGACTTACCACAACTGAGGCAGGACCAGTGCTCAGTCGCAAGTGACGTCGATGTGAGTTCCCGTTCAGTGGCCTCCCATGACATGAGAAAGTGCCGCCCAAGGTCTGGAGAAGTTTCGCACAAAGACTTGTAGGCATGTCTGCGAAAATGAATTGGCTCGTTTGAACACGAGATTGCAAAGCAATCTGAGGACTCAATTGCTCGAATAATCTTGGCAACCAATGCCACTGTCACAGGCGACTTGAGCCGAGCAATTCCGTCAATTAACGAAAGCAAAGCATCTTTGTTCAAATCACTTCCTACAAACGACAGAGCGATCTGCAATATGAGTGAGGGTGCTGATAGTTCAACTGGTTCGCCTCGAGCCGCTGTGGTTGCAATGCGGAAAGCACGATCACAAACACCGCTGATTGTTGCTTCGACAATTCGACCCATCATCAAGGATGGAGTGTAGAACACGGAGCAATTCTTTAGGAATCGCGACGTTTGCACAGCACTACCTCTCAGTCCAAAGTGACGCGAAAGTTCGTGCAATAACAGTACGTCGCTCGATTCGAATGAGCGCCATTGTTTCCGGCGCGCAGTGAGGTGCACAGCAGCTACCGCCGCGTCGTCTCCTCGACCGAGTGCTACAATCGATGCAGCTGAGGAAAACGATGGTCGACTAGCAGATTGGGCAGCACATTTTTCATATTCACCCATGCGAAGAAAAATCATCTGCCAATCTTCGAAATTGTTGGTGGGGCTTGCAAAATTCAATCGAGGCAATATATTAGTGACTCTTGACGCTATCGCGAGCGCTTTTACAAATGTCGGTGAAGATGCGTCGATTTGAGATTTGAGGGTGATGAAAGAAGCATTCGATAAACTTTCTCGATCTCTTCTGAGAGAATCAACTCCTTTTGCCAAAACTAGGAGCTGGTGAATCCTTTCGAACGGAGCCAAATCTGAACGTTGGCGTCGCCCCACAACGTCAGTGAGTGCACTTCGGAGGTGAAGCGACACCATTTCGCCATTGCAACACTCTGCCGCTGCGTACGCCAACAATAGAGAATCTGATGATGATGGGGGAATCATTCGTCTATCTATCATTACTTGTCGCACCGCACCGTGTTCTACTGCTCGGCTGCACCGCGGAAAAACAGGAATCCGCATCGAGACTGCCTTTCATCACTGCAAAAAGGAGAAGAAAAAAACAACAAAATGAATGGTGTCATTGCGGTTGTGGATGAAACTTATTTTTCTGAATGATTTTCGACTGACGGTGAAATGCTCTGAAACAAATGGTGAGAGGAGACCCAAAAATAGAAAAGAAACCCAAGATATTCTTCCACAGCCTCACGCAACCGGCCTTTTGTCTTCCGGGAGAGGGAACGACGGGATCATATCGTGAACAATCTCGTCCGGAATTAGCTTTGTTCCCAAAGCATTCGTCATGAGACCTTTTTCCCAATTTGTGGGTGAGAATTCTGAGCGCATAAGTGAGCGATTTGGTTCTCGCCACATTGTCGGATTTGCTGGGTCCTTTTCATCCCACCCTGACAATCGTTGAGATGCTGCAAGCATCCAGTAGAACGAAGGCATTTGGTAAGGCATACCAAGGTACTTCAGCGTCGGAAAGAATCTCTTGTCTTCGGTGGTGTAATCCTTTGTCAGCTCCATGAACTTCTTTTTCAATAATTCTAAACGGTAAACTTCGTAAGCGCGACACACCATCCAAGATTGCTCGAACTCATGGCAATTTGTTGTGCCGAACGTTGCTGGGCGCAAGTTTCGGAAGCACTTGAACAACGGAATGAACCTGTGCACACACTGATCACGAAATGGGAGAGGAATATTGTAAAGTTCCATGAAATCGCGTGACACAGACATGGGGCGTCGCTGGTGAGATCGATCGGCACCATAGGGATCCAGCATATTCCAGAGCAGAGGATTGTCATATGGACCTAGATTGATAGGCGGAAGAGGCTCATCGGGTGTATGGCGTCCTAAATCTTTTAAGTATTCACTCATCTCTTCTGCAAAGAAAAAAAAAAAGGTGTCACCACTGCCGCATCATCGTTGTTGCAAGAAGGATACTTGTTTCTCTTCGAAAGAAAATC
>CYKH01000053.1:0-39889 GCA_001460835.1 Bodo saltans | reverse complement strand
GAGGAACCAGGAGATCGCAAACAACTCCGGTTTGCACTCCAATTTGTCAAACACTTGATGCGCGAGTTCCGGGTCGTAGTACCTCAACAGCAACGATAACTGCATGAGCCTGTGCTCCATGGCGCCCTGTTTCCCTTTTAGAAAGAAATGCGGAATCCATCGTCGCAGCATCAATGACAACAACAGCAACGACAACGCCTTATCTCCGTTGGTGGCATGCAGCAACACCGCCACCACACTGTCCACCCCCTGCCAGTACATCATATTAGGGGCCGTCGCGAGCCACGCTTTGACAACATGCAGCAGTTTCCGTTGCCCCTCGGGTGACGAGAGGAACGGGTCGTATTGATGGCAACGGGGGATGTCGACGGCGACTTGACGATCATTGCACGATGGTGTCCGCAGAGAAAACAGTCATTGTTGGGGACGATGTTGGTAGCGGTGGAGGCACTCGACGACGGCCTGGGAGACGGTAGCGCGTGCGACAAGTACCACCAGGAAAAATATGCGTCCTTCAAGATGTGACTCTCCTGAATTATGCTGAAATTCCGTTAAACGCCCATAACAACTCCACCCACATAGTCCACTGTGCCCTATGAATATGGAACACATTGAAGTTTCGCTTAGGGACCCAACGCGCCGCTCTCGAACGAACACATCGTTTTGTGACGAGGGCCGTGACACGATCCTCCAGCGAGGCCACGAGCGCGTGACTGCTGGTAGGATGGTAAGGAAGGCGGTGGTGTCAGATGACCGTGGGGGCTCGTGGACCATCGTGTCTACCTTCCAGCCCGCAACCGGATCAGGGAGGGGGTGGTGTCAGTCAAGCTACCGCTGCCTCCGTCCGATTGATGAACAAACTTCCCGATCTCATTGCCGGCGCCTCCGCCCAACGTGTGTTCACTGTGCTGGGGCTGCAAGAAGTGTTCCGGAAGACGTACGCCGATGCTCGTGCAAAGCAGCTCTACACAGATATTCCAGACCCTGCGCACATTACGTCGTCGTCGTCAACGTCGAGCACCGACTCCTCAATGCTGGAAGCGCTTACTAAATTCTGTCACAATGCGCTTGGATCTCTTATTTTAGAGGACCTGGCGATTCACACGACGCGGCCTGCCGCTGCAAAGGAAGAGAATCTCGCTGGTTTATGGATTGATTTGTGCAGTATGTTCACTTTTCGTTTAGCAAACAATGGGCAAACAATTACATCCGTCAAAGAATAACCGATTTCATCACCCAAGCGCTATTGGTTCTAATCTGTCTGTAATAGTTCCCCGTGGCGCGTTCTTATGTTGATTGTGGCCTCTTCCTCATACAATATTTCCTTCTTCATTCTCTTCTGCATCGACGTTGTCTTGCTGCGCTTCCCCTCCTTCCTCTCTTTCTTCTTCTACTTCTTGTTCTTCTTCTTTTTCTTCTTCTCCTTCTACCTCGTTGTTTGCCTCTATTGGAGTCAAATTAGTGCGTGGAGTGTGGAATGCACCTTCCGATTCCTCACGCTCCACTGCAGGAGACACTGCGACGTTCACAATAAATGCTTGCAAGATGCTCTGCACTCTGCTCCCTGTGAGGTGAATCTCATCATTTGCTTCGTTCGTGCGACGCCCATTAGTTTGCATCTTTCGCTTGGAAAGTCCCTCTGCCACATTCCTGTAAATCACATCGTCGGTAACCTCACTGCAGAGATCATTATCAGTGACTTCGATTGGTGCGCTCAAGAGCGCGTTTTGTAGCGCAACCGGCAGCATCCCAGAAGGCGACGATTGAAGCATAGCACCGATGACTCTTGGCGGTGTTGTAGGCGAAATTGAGCTTCCCATCGAAACGAATAGTTTGGCGGACTCATTGCCCGATAGGAGTGTGTCCCGATTTCGAAGCCGAGCCAGCAAAGTCATATCGTGTGACCACAGTGGGTGTGGCGGCAATGGAGCTGTCGCAATCTTAAAAGCAAAATCAATGTCAAGGACCTCGCTGCCTGAACTTGTCCTTAAGCAAAGTGCTGGAGCAACAAAATTTTCGCGAGCAAAGTGGGCCCACTGTTCTTCAGTTAAGTAACCCTTGGCGAGCTGCGCCAGAATCCGAATACAAACAGTTGTCCGAACATCAGCGTCATCGAACACGCCAGAAGACTGTCCATAAGCACTTGCCCACATCACAAACCTTCCGCGAGTCCCGGTACCTGCAAAAGCGCTGGGGTGATCACTTGCCGTATCGTCGAAAGGAATATATTTCGTTACGCATTCGATCCACAGAGCTTCATCTAGCGGTAGAAGAACTGTAGCTTGCCAAACACTCCAAAAATACGGAGATGCACGCGTGTCGCCCTCTCTTGCAATCAAGTCCTTCGGGTAATAGGTCAGCACAAGATTTCGTAGTGCCGCAGCACTGCCGCTCCAGTCAGTTTGCGGTTGGTCGCTGATCGTGCGAGCTGATGTTGCATTTGCGCTTGAGTGTAGCTGACCGTGAGCCCTTCCTTGTTCTCGATGTAGTAGGCCGAAGAGTGTGTTTGCAGCCAATTGCCTAAGCACTGTTTCAGGTGCAATGACTGAAGGATTTGCCAGCTTTAGAAGTTCATCAACAGTGAGCGGCTCGTGAACCCATTGTATCCGAATGGCATTCCAGTCGACGGCTTCATGGCGGACAACAGCATCATACAAGCTCTCAAAACTATTTGGATGAGTTTGAATGACAGTGTCGCAGAAATTGAGATCTGCAGGGGCGTCAATCGTTTTGAAAATCAAAGGAAAAAAGGCGGGATGATCTAAGGTCTCTAAGGTTGCCATCAGCTTGATAAGATCGTTTATTGAAGGAACGTGAAGTTGCAACGCGTGATTCGTCGCTGTCCCAACAGCAGTGCTTGACGATTCTGGCATCGTGAGTGCACGATGATGGTTAAGCTCGGTCAGTATGTAATGAACCCAGGACCCAAAGCGCACAGCAGGATGAACGTTATACGCCGAGGTGCTCCCGACAAATTCCACGAATGTTGGTAAAGCTTCACAATCATTATCATCGTGCGTGCTGTGATCATCGCTGTCAACAGGAGAAATATTTGCTACGCTCTTACTACTTTCGCCCCACAATAGCAATGTAGGTAGCATCGCTGTGAACACCAACACGCTGATTGGGTCGTTCGATTTTTGGTGTTGAAGTGAACCTCTGCTGGAGAACATGATATTAAAAGCACGAACAACGTCGCTTCTGGCTGCAGCAGATGGCAGCCCGTCATAGATTGTATCAAATCGTCGCATCATCATTGATACAAAAACGTAGTTTTCTGCGTGAAGCTTTGCTCGAACTGACGCCTCAAGAGGAGTCGGCGGTCGACCTGATTCACTGGCGTACGGCGCTGCGTTGAAGTCAGGTGTCATCCGAAGTGAAATAGCATCGTCGCTGATCAGCAACCGAGTTGCGCAGAGGAACGTCACAGCCCTGTGAATACTTGCTGGGGCGGTCATTCGAACAGTGCTCAACGCTTCCACCATTTTGCAAATACTGATCCTCGCCCGCTGGATGATCGAGATGGTACTTTGACCTGACACATTGTTTAAGCGTTCGTCCAGTGCCTCGTCGTCAGGGTCGTCGCGATTCGCGAGCAAAACGATTTTGATGTCCCCAATTCTAGACTCAGCCCAACGAATGAACTCAATCTTCTTTGCCCGTGATAGCATGTGGTACTCATCAACAACGAGTACCACGCTATCTCCACCAAGCTCAATTCCTGCTACAGCATCGTTGAGCAGAGTCCATAATGCTCGGTGGACAAGAGCGTCACCAGAACAGTCAAAATTAATGATTCGGAAAGTGGATCCTTCATTGTTGTTGGTCGACAAATCAAACTCCAAGTTGCGAAGTTCCATCGATTTTCCTCCACCAGGGGGACTGACAATAAGAACAACACGTTGTTGAGGTTGGCGCCGTGCTTGGTGTGTTGCTTCTGAAATCTGAGATTGCCGTATCGGCGTCTTTGGCCGTTTGAGGAACTGCAAAAGTTTTATTGGCCAATCTCTCACGCGATTGCTTACGATGCTATGGATTGTGCTTGATTCCTGCTGCCTCGATATGTACTTTTCTCGGACCATTGGATCGAACGAAACACGGCAAATGTCTGGTTTATCAAAAATTGTCTCACTCAGGTCAACTATGCGGTCACGGTTCTCGGGCGCATTGCTACGAATGTCGCACTGCACGAATAAAATAAAGCGCCACGGGTATCTCTTCGTTAACTCACAGCACCATTTTAAGAGCTGGTCCTTCACAGTCGACATTCCAACGACAATTACATGCGTTGTCGCAAAAGAAAACTTTTTCGTTAGCTCGCGGTACTGCTCAGCCTCTGGTGCGGCTGAAAGAGTGATGGGGCCCACTTTATCCAGTTGTGACCACTCGCTTGATTGTAAGTCAGGAATATGCGACGTCACTACGACGCCAAAATGACGATCACGTCGACGGCAAAAGCGAGTCGGCGAAAAGTTCAACGCGCCAAGAAGTTGATCGCGTAATCGTTGAGCTGGACAGAGGTTCGCAATACAGTACGCAATCAAAGATGATGCGTTCGTTGGTGCCTGTTTTCGAGAATGAACGTGCATGTGATGAACGAAGAAGAGCTTCCATTGCACGGACATGGGCGATCCAATGATTGTAACGACCCATCGAAACATCTGGGCGCGAAATTGATCTTCCAGTCTGGATGCAGCTTTTCTCACAGCAGCACTTTTCGGTGCTGATACCATTGATAATGTGAAAAATTGCTCGTCTGAATTTTTTGACGGTTTGCAAAATTCCCAAGCGTGACTGTCGTTGCCACCGTCACAACCAAACCGTCTCGTGCACGAAAGCATCAACCCATCTGAACGCTGCAAGCGCACACATGCGGCGTCACGTCGAATCGTCAATCGTTGTTGCTCAGCAATGGTCGGTATGTGCGCTAAAAAGGTAACGTCGTCTGCTTGTGCAGACTCGACCTTCTCTTGGGTAACTTCAAAAAAAAGTTCCTCTGACTCAAACGAAGTAAATCTCATTGCACCGGTGACCAGCAGCGGTGGGGTACCTTCGTCATGTGGATTCCGATAACAGAAGAGCGTATCCAAAATGAAGGCAACATGCTCTCCACGGTCAACAGAAAATCCATCTGGTTCGTAATCACGCCAGATAATGTGTGGCGATGGGCGTTCAGCAAGGGTTGCGCTCTCATCCGTGTTCGAGAACGACGGAATCTGATGGGTGGATGCATGAGTCCAGCAATGCTCCACTTCGTTTGATAAACGTCGGCCAACGCCTTCACCGACGGGAGGGTCTCTTAAGTAGTTTCTAATCTTTTGTGCCTCTCCGAAGAATGATTGTCGAGATTTTCTTAACTCATTCATGTGAGTCTCGTGGATGGCGTTGGCAATACTTGTTTCTCTCTGCGGCGCGGTTGAGCTGTTCATTGTGCTTCGTCGCTTCGCCTCTAGTTCAGCAATCCCATTCACAGAATACTTTATCCAGTTTCCGAGCATGTTCCACACGTGGCTCACCGGCAATGGACAGAATGCAAGTTCGAAGTGGTGCAGCCTTTCAGAGCTGTGACGATTCTCACTGAGTACCGCTTGGACAAATTTGATGTCGGTTGAGCTCGACAACCTGCGAACACAGTCTAGGATACCGGTTCGCAACACGGGATCAGAAAGTGCAGAAAACAAAATTTCTTTCGAGTCGGGTTTCTTTAGAGTAGGCAGAATGTCGATGTGCCCTTCAAGCTCCTTGTTAAGCGCCATCGATTGTACATCGCGAGGAAAACAAAACGCGGGATCAGCTTTTTCCGAAGTATCAGCTTTCTCGGAGCCTTCTGGGAAAAACGTTTTCGGCGGATAGATCACTGTGAGCCCATTAATGAGGCTCAGAGCATCAATCTCTGCATCGTACACCGTACCGACGCGCTGTGGCGCCAACGCGGTCTTAAACTGAGCTTGAAACTCAACCAGACTAAAGCTCCACTGTTGGGTTGAGGAATGTCGGTTGGTATCGTTATGGCCACTCCGACGCATGGCATTTGCGGCGAGGAGCAGCAGCCGGCAGTATGCGAGAAGGGGTAGCGCAACACTTCTTGCTTTATCAAATTGATCACCTCTTGAGCACACAAGGGACGTCAACACTCGTGTCATCCGCTCGTCATCGGTTAACGATTGTGTTTCTTCATCCTGCGCAAACGCAGTAAGGAAGACATGTTTGCAGATGATATGCAGCATCTCCTTAAGCGCAGAATCAAGCCGCAAACACAGCACGGAATGATACGCCGCAATGTGCCAAACATAAAACCGTGGTTCAGATGGACTATCGCCCGGCAATGGACTAGACAACGTTGGGCGCAATTCGACACTGTTGCCAAGAAAAAATCTCCATCCTCCAGAATTTGCTTTCGAACGATAAAGAAAAAAACCTTCCCCTGCCAGAGAAACAGGGCCATACCGCGCTTTGCAATAGTTCCAAGCATCTCCATGGCTCTTGAAAACGTTGACGACGCGGCAGTTACGGACATCCGAACTCATTTCTAGATTTCCCTCACGTTCCACCATATAACACACGCCGCCTGGCGTCACATAAAGTGTTAAGTAGAACGATGCACTCTCCCATTGCAGCCGCAAAATTAAAGACACGTTGATAGAGCGTCCAGAGATTTGTTTTTGAGCAAACTCAGTGTTCAAGTGCGCGACTACAGAATCGTCATTGCCATCATCAAAGGCCGCAGAACCACTTCCAACAAGCGAATCAAGGTCAAGCGTCGTCGTCGGAGGGCGCGAGAAAACAGAAACTTGCTGGACCACCTCCGGAGCGCAAACCTCTCCCAAATCTTCTGCAGAACGCGTAGCTCTCGAGGAAAGTCTCCCCAAGTTTGCCGACAGCACTGTCAAATCGGTGATAAGTGGCGTGATAACAGTGCTCAACTCCTCAGCTGAAGATGGTCCTCCTTGTGGTGCTTCGCCACCGTCAATAGGCCACCCCTGCACCAGTGTTGTGTGTGGTTGTCGTTCACGTAAGAAGTACAAGATACTTTTCTTTACGGAGTTTGGTATTGTTCGACCCTCACCCCCTACTACTTCTAGCAAATCGAACATTCGCTGTGACAACGTCGTCAACGCTATCAGCCCACGGTGAAATGGGGTCGTACACGATGCCAATGCAATCACTTGACAGAAAAGCAGCGCAAGATCTGGTCGCGCTAGATGGTGCAGCGCTACACACGGATGCAACACGGCATTCGCATACGTAAACGCAAGGTGCAGCTCTGTGGTACAATCGCAGCAAGCTGCAAATCGTTTGGCGGAAATGTTCGCGAAATCTTTAACGTGCTCCTCGAAATCAGCTTGTTGTTCTGTGGTGTTGGTCAACTCCCCAGTTTTTGTCATATGTGCCCACTTTTCATTCTCTGTCGGCGGAAGGGGTGCAACGAACATCTCGTACGCGCGGCTTCGCCCACCTTCAGAATACAACTGTTGCATCGTTTGACGCGTGGGAGTCATGTCTCGCTGAATGCACACATCGATTACCAGTGGCGGCATTACACTCAATGAGTGAGATGAACTATGATGTACAGACGTTAAGAAACGGAAAAAGCGGTCACCAACTGGGGCTCCTTGCTGAACATTAAACAGTTCGCAGATATTCGCCGTGGAAACGGACATCGATGCAAACCACAACACTGTCATTTTGACTCCAAGAAACACATCTGTTGGCATACCCATGGGACCGTCGTACCCTGGACTGTTGCTGTAAAAGTTGAACATGAAGTTCAAGTAGGCAAGGTTGCTCAGGACAATTTTGCGGCTGGCACCAGAAGCCACGCAGTACTCACGTTGCTCCGTGATAGGAGTTGCTTCTTCGAACAATTCTCGATCTATCCATTCTGCCATTCCCCTCTCGAAAAGTGTGCTCCGCAGTTTTGCTGGTATTCCACGAGCACAATAGGTGACGGGGCATAACGGAAAATCTGCGACATGTCATACAGCATGACACCACTTACAGCGTTTCTCATCAATCCTGCAACTGTTGTCAGCCTTTTAAGACCAACTCGTGACGAGCGCAATCTGGTCAATAGTGGCTATGCTCCGTCATGGGCCTCGAGACTTGCGCACGCATTGCATTCAAGAACTTTCCGCCACGTGCATGGTGAAAATAACGCAACAACTCTTGCTTCCGTAGAGCAGCTACTTAGCGCTGTTCGCTGGGTATCGACGATGGCAGGAGGTGGTCGCGGCCCTTCGAATTTTTCTGGGAAGGATTTTGACAACATTTCAATGTTGGGCATAGTGGCGAGCACTTTTCTAAACGCAGAACTCACCGTTGAAACGACGGAGATAAATCCAACGTCTTACCAACACACTGAGGACGATCATTTTACTGAGCAGGAAAAAGAAACCATTCGACTTCTGCTGGCATTGGACAGCAAGGTGGCATTGCTGAAACAACATCAGTTGCGCGACTTGCTGATGAAGCGTCCGTCAGCTATCAATTCTCGTGGCATGTCACGGACAAGCGCGAGACAAATCGTTGCCAAACCAGATATGATCTTTGGTGCCCTTTTTGTTGACGCGGTGGTGGACGCCGAAAACGGTGCTGGAATGGTTTGCCTCGACGAGGTTCGTGAAATCGTGGACTGGTGTAAGAAAGACCTGCACCCGCAAGACGTGAATCGCCCCAACGCTCTCGCGAGGAATTCGGTAGTCCAGCGAATGACTAACGCTGCTCGAATGCAATTCATCTTGCGCGCCGTTAAAGGAGCAACCAGGAAATGGGAGCGACTTTCTTCGTTGTTTACTGCACTGGGAACGCTATCCTCACGACAACTCGACCAAATGGTGTCGTGGGTTCACCGAGATGAAAGTTTCGACTCTTTCAGTTCGTGCGAGTCTTTCGTGGTGGCGAAGTGCGTGTTCCAGTCGATGCTGGGGAGTGCAGACACAAGTGCCATGACGTTTCACTCAAAATATACGGGAGGATTTGGTAGTTTGTGGCCGCTTGACCTACTGGATCAATCTGAAGGTGCAGCAGAGTTCTTTTCGCAACTTTGCAGCCTGTTCGTCAAAACAGTGACGTTCATATTATTTGGCGACTTTTCTCAGCAAAATGATCGTGTACTCATACCATCTCATAATAATTTTGCTCGAGCGTGTACTTTCATCTCGCTTTCGACGACCCACAGCAGCCAACGTCGTGTGATGAGCCAACTGATGTTTCTTTGCACGAACTGCGATGAGACCACTCATCTTGATAAACAGGTCCTCAAGTGGGTGTACGCCGCACTGTGGATTTGTTGTCCTCTTGGCCCAGCGCTCATCGACGCAGTCGATACGGAATATGTCATTTTAATTTCGGAATACCTCGCAATTTCTGACACCCTTCAAACAAGATTCGAACACATCATCCAAGACAATTTTGAGGCTGCGTCACCACTGGCACTTGCGCTAATCGGTTGGCCAGAGTATGTGCCCACTATCATGTTGCACTTGCTTGGGAGGATCAGACCTCGTTTGTGTAATGGCAGCGCGATCGCCTCGATTCAATGCTTGAGTTTCTCCATCGAGAAATTCTCCAATATGTATTGTCGAATTGCATTCGACGATGGGAGTTGAGTGAACCACTTCTCAAGAACCGACACACAAATTGGGTGGTTATCTTTGAGTTCATTTGCGACGGTGCTGTCAATTGCAGTAAATGAAAATACTGCTGATTTTTGAAAGTGAAAATAATCAGATTCCAAGTACGCTGGCTCTCGCTGAATCACTCGAGGAACCTCCCAGCAAATGCTGTCCCACACAGTACGAGTAAAATTGTTGTGGCACAGACCTTGCACCATTTCCACAACTAAATGAAACTGCTGTGGCCTCGTGATCCCGACGATGTAATACAAATAGATGGATACTCGCAAGACATGTGACATCAGCTCCATGAAGGGTGTTTCTCGCAAAAACGCCTCGAATGTAGGGATGACAGAATTAATCCTCACTGACCCTAGGACTGTCGCGAGTTCTCTTACGGGCGCTGTATCTACTTTGCTTAGGTACTCGTCCTTTCTGCAGCCCAAGATGAGCGCAAATCGATCCTCTAGCGGAGTTCTATTGGAAATAACGAGGTCTGGGCGGAACACAACGGGCTCTAGTACTTCGTTGTCCATTTTTGACTCAGTGCGAAAGAACAGGAATGGAGCTGTTTGATCAAGACTATGCAGCGCAAGGACGACGGGTATTTCTTGATGTGCCCAGAGCAACTGTTGAATACACTCACGCTGATTAGCGACGCGTTTTAGATCTTGATACCAGCAATCTCTCGCCGTCGTTTCGTTTGCTTGAGCATCGAGTAGAGAACGATCACCGTTGACCACAACGACAAGTTTATTGGAACCGATGATTTGTCCATTATTTGTTGCGGTCACCTCGGTAAAGCGTTGTGTCATTGCCATATCTCGCGCTCTTAGCAAAGAAAGTGCCTCGTTTTGTTGCAGTGACCATTCCAAAGTATTCTCGCAGTCTTCCCTCAGGGCATTGTGCAAGCCACCAAACATTGGCGCATTCATCACTTGGTTGCTTGCATTGACAATAACGTTCCCCAACTTCGAGTTCTGATCGATGAGCGCCACGCGATGTTCCAACAGCTGCACAATGCAGCGCGTAGTTGTTCTGTCGATAGAAAACAATGGGATCGTGAGCCCAGACACTTCCACAATGAATCGAAGTGACGTTTTCACTGTAACATTCACTAACTTGGACATACACTCAGCACTCAGCGGTGATAGAATGGATAAATGCAGAATGGAGATTGCAGACATTGTGCCAAGGTTCTTGATAGCGTCGTACGTTGTAGCAAACGACAGGTCATCAATACTCATATCAATCACGGTGTAAAGCGCTTCTTGCAGAACTGTTTTGGCGTGAGGAATCTCACGGCTTGCGAGGCCAAGAATTGTTACACACGGGTTCGCAAAAAAATGCATGAGTTCGGGCATTTGGGACTCAATGTTCGTTCGTAGGAAGTCGCGAAGCCCACGGTTTGTGTTTGGCAAATATTCGAGCATCTCGGGGGAAAGCTGCATTGCTCGAGATCTGTGGGCAGCTTCCAACACTTTTCGATTTTCACTTTCCAGTTGCTTTTCGCCGTCCAGAGCCGCTCCTAGGCACTCACTGCTCTCACGCACAACGTGATCATGCGGCACAGCAATCCCTACGTCATGAAGCTGAATGCCGAGACGAAGAAAGGACGTTGATTGATTCTGTAAAAATGCTACGTAACGATCGGTAACTGGTGAAGCTCCTTGGCCTCCAGAAAAATTGTTTGACATTACTGGCGCATTGACAGTGATAATCGTGCAGCGCTGCGTGTCTTCGTTATCGATACGAACAGAAAATTCCAAATCCTCAAACTGACCACCTCCCTTGCGAAAGATGTGAGGAAGTGTAACACTAATCTTCACTTCATGAACGCTTCCCGATGAGTCGTCACAAAATCCATGCAGAACATAACTTCCGTCACGCTTCCACGCTGTATCTAGCAAGAACTGCCGTAGTGGCGCTGGGGAATGGGGATACTTTTGTAACTGTTCGTTGCTCAAATACTCCAACTCTATTTCGTGATTGAGCTCGTATATTTGGCTGGAAGGTGTTTCGGATATGTGATACAAGCCGTTTAGATTCAATCCAATGTCGACAATGCGACTGTTGTTCAACCGCTTCGGTTGAACGTCACGAACAATGATCACATTTCGTCCATATGGAATGCTGATCAACGAACGTTCACTGGCGGAATACCTCCAATACTTCAAGTGCATCGTATGGTAGTTGTCGTGACAAAGTCGAACGTCGAGTACGAGCTTGCGAATCGAGGCCGTTAAGATGGCAACCATGCGGTCGTAGCCTTCGCCGTGATGCGGATCTGACGTCGGCAAATCGGTGCCAAGCAACAGGGACAGAAGAAATGAATGAAAAGCAGCGGTATCGTGATGACGTCCGCCACCGCCAAGCCACAACGTGGATTCTCGATACAATAGTTCTATCGTGTTCCAATGCTTTCTGAGCGTTCGCGAGCCACCGAACTCGTTCTGTACTGTAACAACGCGGTCGTTACAGTGCTGCCACACAACATCCAATAGCTCATTGTCGCCCCAAATTAAAATTTCCTGCCTAATCTCTTTGTCCAGTTCTGTGTAGGAAGGGTGCGAAGTGTAGTGCTCACGTCTGATGGATGACCAAAAATCGTGGCGTGCATCACATTGGGGTTGGTGGAAAGCTTGCAACCACGGCGGTCGATTCGCGCATTGGCACCGGCGTGCGGTCCTTGCAAAGTTACGAATGTCTCGTAGGTAGTAAAAACATGTTTGCGCGTTAGGCGCAACATCATTAGTTGGAGAATAAACTGTATCGAGCGCACCAAGCAACTTGTGGTTTGCGCGAAAGAGGTTCATTAGTCGCCGATCATTGCTCAACAGTCCCCACAACAGCACATGCGTGGCATAGGCCAAATTCCACATCTGTGTTCGTAATCCCTCAGCGCCACTTGCGGAAAGCGAGTCGACTGCTAAATCTGGACAATTCTTCGCCATAAGTGACTCTTTCACGATCCGTAATCTTGCATCGTTGCAATCGCCATGGTAAAGAGCCTCGACGTCGGAAGCAGAAAACTCAAACTCCCAAAGTGCAGGGTCGGGAATTGGGCCAAGCGAGAAGGTGTAAACAGGGATTAAGAATCGTACGAGTGCACTCGCATATCGAGCGACGGGGAAGGCATACTTTTGAGCCTCCGATGAGGAGCTTGAGCACATGCTTCTGTAAAAGCTTGGCCAACTAAACACATTACCGCTGTCAACGCTATTGAATAGCTCATTCAATTCATCGGGGGGGACCATGGGGTGCCTGTTGACGTTGTCGTACATGTTCATGGTGGCACACGAGTCAGGCTGTGGCGGGGAGAACAACTCGACCATTTTTGAGTGGTATGTCATCTTCGCCTTCAAGCCGCAGTAAGCTATGAACAACACGTCGCGGTGAACAATAGCGTCATTACGGTCATCCGAGAAATGCTTGCGCTTGCGTACCGCTGCCATGACACGCTCGATATGCTGGCACGACATGCGTCGAAGTGTGTAGATGTACCATTCCTTTGATTCCGTGACGTGAGGTCCCTCCCCCTCATTTCCACCAACGCCGACACCAGCCAAGGACACCCCTTGGTCAACACACATCAACATAACATCGCGAAACAATGTTCGTCGTTCAAGGTCTCCACTTTCAGAGAATCCACTTTTTACCGCAATCTCATACTCGCATCCAAAGTCCTTGAGCGAAATAACATTTGCGTGAACTTCTGGCGTGTCTTTCAGAACCGCGAACTGTTGCTTTTGAGGCGGAATCCAAGAAAGGGAGGCATTGCGTTCGTCAACTTGACGTGGTGCGCTAGCGAGAGCAATGTACGCCTCGATATCCATGTCGCAATCATACTCGAAAATCATCGATAATAACATTTCTCAAAGCCGTTTTGCTCTCGATGACAAAAACACGTTCGATAATTTTTTTATGCTGGTACTATTTTTGACGTCTTGACGTCTTGAGGAAAAGGACGGTCCCTTTCTTTAAAGAAAAATGAGGCGAAGTACAAGTTTCCTTTGCAGGAAAAAAAAAAAGTGACCCACTTGTTGTCACGTATTCTGCGACGTGTCGATACAGTAGCGGGGAATAGGGGGTAGGGACTTAATTACTAGCAACTTATATTCTAGACAAGGGCCGTCGACGGTGCAGGAGAACTGGACGTTGTTGGGTCAGTTCGGTGCATTTCTGCAAACAAGTGGCGAATCGGGGCATACTGTAAAACTGGTGCGGTGGAGCGCTTTCTCAATCCAAGTGTAACGTTTCGACACGCGTTTAATGTGTATTGCTCTTCGTTGTTTAAGTCGTTCGCATCAATGACCACATTGCAGCACAGAAGCGAATTTTGGTGCCTCTCGCTCAGCCATCCATGCGGTTCCGCCTGCAGTAATGCTCCGACAAGCCGCGGAGGAACTTCGGCTTGCAATAAAACTCCCATGTCAAGAAGGTAAATGGCCTCGCGCTCGGAGAGCATCGCCATCCTGTTAGACAAAATTCGGTGGAGTAATTTCATGGCGAAAGGCCATTTGTCGTGTATGCGACCATGAGAAACAATGGCCGCAGCCATTGGTAACGGAATCAAGACATTGCCTTGATCATTCGCTGCAGTCGCATTCGTTGCATGCGACAAGGTTCGTGATGTGTTGTGGACGATTTCTGAAAATAGTTCTGCAACGGGCGCCAAGTACTTACCTCTCCAAACATCGGCCAATTCTTTTTGTGATAATTTCAGTACTTTGGACATCAAGACGACAAATTTGATGACCAAATCCGTTTGCACCGCACAATGATTGGAGGTTGCGCTCACCATCGAGCCGTGGCTGGAAATCCACATCAAAAAACGTGAAGCGTTACGCCTCACAGCTTCGTCGTTGGGAGACACGTCAAGACGAAGCAACTTAGAAACTTTCGCTTCGAGTGCTGCTGGGCTTTCCCACTGTTTGTTGACGATTTCAGTGTATGTCGCAAAAAAGTAAGGTGACTGGTCAGACAGCGACTCATCCACGATGCGATTGTACGGATAGGATTGAACGACTATCTCGTGAAATGCTCCAGTGGGGTTTCGCTTTAGAAGCTGGAGAACATTGGAAGGACTCATTGCCATGAAGACAGTGGCAGGACCCGCCTGTTCGATGATTGTGCAGAGCTTATTACTGTCGGTAACGGGTGTTTGCCGCCACGCCTGCGCGACTGCTAACCAGTTAACTGCCATCCGGCGCGCAACTGTACGAATAATCCAGTCCAGATCCGTGAGATCATGGTGGTTCACAAACGTAGCTGTCAGCTCACTCAGTGGGTACTTGAAAAGAGAACTTTCGCCTTGGATAATTGGAAAGTCAGGAAAGTCGACTACTTTCAGCTTCCTTAATGAATTGTTAACAAGCACTTCCATGTCGTCGTCGTCGAAGAATTCTGGCTTGCCAACGTAGGCGAGCACATACCGCACCCACATGGCGAGCTTTATTGCGGGCGGAGCGCGACGCAATTGATTTGTATTATCTACGACGTCGCGGTAGCATAGTGCCCGGTCGCACGGTTGCACCGGCTTCTCGTCAGTAGGATCTACGTAGAGAAGTAGGGGAATCAACATGGCTGTGAACACTATGAGCTTCGTTGGGGGCCCTAAAAGGGAATCTCTGTACAACTGAAAGATGATCTTTTCTCGCTCGGTGTCGTATATTATCCCGCTGAGCTCTTTCTCAACGAGCATTGTAAGTTGATCATACGCATTGAGAATTCGAAGTATTGAGTCCTGACCAAACATGATGAGTTTGTCTTGAAGTTTTTTCGAAAATTCGTAGTTGTTGACTTTGTGGGATGACTTCTCTGACCGAGGGAAGTGCTCTTCAAGCCGGAGAGAAACAGCATCGTCGCCAAGCATCCCCCGCAAAGTGCACAAAAATGTAAAAAAGCTTCTCGTTTGCTTCTTCTCTGCGAGACCACTGCATGTAGTTTGAATGACTTCGCGCACTTTCAGTGCCGAAATGCGACCTCGAATTGATCGGATTGTTTTGCAAGAAGGATAAACTTTTCGCAGCTCTTCAATAAGTTTCGTGTCAAGTGGATCTGAGCGATTGGCAATCATGACAATTTTGACGCGGCTCAGGTTTTCGGCGGCCCACTGCATAAACTCAATCTTTTTGCGCTCCGGCAGCATGTGATACTCGTCAGCCACAAGCACAGTATCGTTAGTTTTAAGGTCAACTCCAGCCATCACTTCACTTAAAAGTGACCGAAGAGCTTCTTCTACAAGGCGATCGTCACTGCAGTCGAAGCGCACGAAAGTCTTTGCGATGTCTTTGCGGCCCTCGAGGCTTTGCATGAACGTCGACTTGCCACCTCCTGGTGGTGAGACCAAGTGGATCAAGAGTACTTGCGGTGACGCCAAATCCTCAGCGTGGTGAGCTTCTTCGTGAAGCTCTTCACTCCGCCTGCGAACACCGACTAAGTCCCGTTCGAGCTGTTTGGACCAGTCGCAGCATCGTGAATATTGCTCTTTTTGTGGATTCGCCTTCGGCACCAATTCTCGAAATGACTTCCAATCACGATGCAGAACATCCACCGGGAGAGTGATGGTGTATGTCTTACGATTTCGAAGGGTCAAGAGATTCGACACCCGATCCCTGTTCTCAGGGAGATTCGTCGTGGTGTCGCAATTTACAAGCACAAAGAATCGCCACGGATATCGAAATGTATACTCACACAGCCACTTCAGTAGCGTGTCGCTCATCGGCGCTTTATCAAAGCCATACACAACAACGTGTGTCGTCATCGGATTGAAACGCTTTGTCATCAGACGGAACGCCTCCTCGTCGTCTGGAAGAAGGGCAGATGCTGAAAAATCTTGCACTTGGATGTCGTATCCGTCGTCGAGCCATTCATTTACTGGGGGATTGGCCATCGCAATGACGCCGTAGATCCGATTGCTCCGAATGCAATGTGACGGCAAATCTCCAAAAGCGGTGCAAAGGATCTCACGAACACTTCCTGACTCACAGCGCCACGCAAGGAGATGGGCAATGATGCGTCGTTGGCAATTGGTCGGAGTATTTGCCACTGGGAAAACAGGCATCCAGACTGCCTTCGTCCTGAGGTGCAAGACAAACCATTCTTTCCATAAAATGGGCAATGGACTGCGCAGAACTTGGAGAGTCCACTGAAGCATCAGCGCTTTATTCACACCACGTTCTGAAAAGTGCAGCAGGCGCTTGTCTAGCAGAAATCCTACGACCAGCCCAAGTGAATAATGGTATCGTTCCTTCCGCTCAATTGGCAAGAACACCAGTTCAGCCGAGTCATACGACTTGGCAACCCCAAAAAAAACGTCTTCGCGGCTGCCTTGCTGAAGGCCAGTGCCGACTTCTAATGTGTCACTCACATCATGGACACTCGTCGTCAGTGTGTCAAGAAGGTCAGAAGGAGCCGGCTGAACAGCTGTGACTGGCTGTGGGTCGCTGCATTGAAGAGTTCCAATGAGCCGATCGGCGATACTTCGACTCAGCTCCTCTTTGTATCGTACCTCAGACAAGCGCTTTCGTAAATCCATTGGAGCAATGTGTTGTCCGAACAATTTCTTGATTGTTGCGTGGTGAAACTTTTCGTTGGGACCCGGTGCAATGATAGAAAGCGCGTGGGATGACGCAAGAAAATCGAGAGAGCAACTTAAGGCTTCCATTAGCCTTGCTGACGCGTACTTCTCCATCACTCCGCATCGATCCAAGAGTGCTCGGTCTGATACACTCATTGCCTCGAGTGCAACACGAATTTCAGTGTCTAAAATAAGTTCTTCGACGTTGTCGGTATTTCGATCTCGCAGTTTTTCAGCCACATGACCCAGGAACTTTTGAAGTACATCGTTGAACCTTTCTTTTTGTTCATCCTCCGAAGTTACAAGAGCACACACGAGCTGACGAACATCTTCCACAGATTCAACGTTATGCGTTGTCGTGCTCGCGGTCGGCTGGCTCCTTTGATTTCGCGCAAGGCCCCTGCAAACGCGCCTACACAACCACTCCAAGAGTTGAAATCGTCCACCGCGCAAACGGTCTTCGGAAGGACCACGAAGGGGTAACCCCAGCAACACATGGAAGGCTAACAAGTGCCATGGACGTATCGATTTGTTGCTCTCCCCATGCGCCAGGCCAATCAGAAGGCGCCAACCTCCGTTCGAAGAAGACACCAATAAGAACCCATTGCCCACCAGCGTAGAGGGATGATGACGGGAGGCGCAGAAATCCCAAGCTTCTCCGTAGTCTTCAAAGTAGCAGCAAATCGTGAATTCAGTTGCACTGCTTGTGTTGGGAGATCGTTGTGTATCTCCCGAAGCCGGTGTAGCATCCTGTGAGGTCGGGTTGCGAAGCTCTTTCAAGGGGACGATGCGAAGTTCTTCTCCAACGCGGACAAGTGCGCAGCCCAAACCCGCATGCACATGAAACTGTCCCCCCGTGACGATCGACTCTTTTGGAATATCAATGTGGGTGATCGCCGAAATGTCGATAATGGCGGTGGAGAAGTTACCGTGCCCCGTAGATTGAAATAAGCTGTTGATGTCATGCTCCTTGGTTGTGTCGTCACTATGCTCGCTTGGAATACCATCAGAAGCGTCATGACGGAAGTTGCCCATCAAATGAGTAATCGGCTCGCGAAATAACGAAACGCGGCCCAATGCAGGTGTATGTCTGATTCTTCGCTCTCTCGCTCGCGCTGGCAGCTTTGTTTCGCCGCTGAGTTGCGCAAACGTTGCGAGATCCACTATGTACGTTGCTGGCGGTGACGCGCTATTGGCATCTGTCTGTTGACTGGCCTCAACAAAGTTATCGTTCGTGCGAATCCAGCGCAAGAGAATCGACCAGTCTTCCTGTGGCACAATCCACGAAGCACGGCATCTCTCCAAAAAACAGCTTCACACGCAACGCTACAGAACAAGAAGGCTCTTTGCTGCGAGCCCACTGCCAACGTTGTTGGGCTGTGGCTAAGAATCTCAGTGCAGTTTTTCATGTGGTCACTGCCGATGCCACCCATCAAATCAAACAGTGGAACAAGCAAATGTTGTTGTGCTGCTTCATCTTGAAATCCTATCGCCATTGTAATGAACGAGCAGAGCTCTGCGCGATGATAAGCATCTCCCTGAAGCATTTCCAGCGCAACGTCAACAATAATTAGGAGCATCTCGCACCCTTTACTCGCAACATCCAGCTGATCATCAGCCAGTAACTGGAACGGTGTGTCAACAACGTTCTGCGCGACAGTTGATTTCTTCGATGGGTGAAGCGCAACCCAGCATTGCCCTAGTCTGTAACCAATCTCACATGCGATGATTCGAAAACAGGTTTCCATCATTATTTTCCGCTGGTGGCTGCCCGTGACGCTCATGACGGCGTTCGCCAAGTAAGCCTCACCATAATATTTCTGGTTAAGCTCGTGACGAAAAAGATCTGCAGGCCGCTGTGCTTCTTGTGGAAGAACGACAAGCACAGAACTTAACGTTTGCAACGTGTAACTGACACCTTGAAGAGAGTCACTGCAAAAGAGTTTTACCAGCGCAGAGTGCCGAAGAACGTGCAATTCCATAGATGAGGGAAGCGTCGCTGACCTCACTATCGCGGTGGCCCTCAATTTTATCTCGGCCGTCTTCAAAGCTTCGTCAAACTCTTGGAGCGCAGGTTTTAGACGCGATTCTGTTTGAGCGTCGAGAGCCAGAAACGCGTCCCTACACGCCTTTTCTGTGAGGCAATTCGCAAACAGTCCGAGCGCTTTGAACCACAAAATGATACATAGGCGGGAGGCTGTAGCGTCAACTGGCTCCCAGTCTTCCGTGGCATTGCCGTTAATTCTCAATGTTGCAAAGAATGAAAGATTCTGCGTAATGATCGCGTTCGATACTCCGTGCGATATGTCAAATGATTTTTTTTGTTGGTTCGGACCGAGGTCAAGGTGGTACTTCTGGACCACAAAAAATTGGGTTCTCAGATCCGCCGGCAACGGTCGCAGCGCATACTTCAATTCGTATCGCGGCCAACCGGAGGAGGACTGATCGGCAATAATGGTTGAGAGTGACTGAGGTACGCATTCCACAATTCCGGTGCTGCCTAGCGCTTGTAAATATCCGCGCGGCAGGTAGTGAACCCATCCTATCAACGCCAATGCAACGTATGGCACAATTTCATACTCCGTTTCAACAAAATAGCGAAATGTGTCGACAACGTCTTGGAGCTCCGAGGTGGCCACGCGAACCTCCTCTTGAGGCCAATCTGGCAAACTCATTTGGAGTTCAGCATTTTGGGGGGTCGTCGCAGACAGAACCCTTCTCATGCATTGAAGTGCAGCCGACGCATTGATACTTAGAGGACATGAAGCGACTGGTAAATGAAGCCACAGGGCAGCGGCTGCGAATTCTAGTGTTTCTTCGGATGGGCATGGCATCTGCTCAAGCAACACGGAAGCCTCGTCCCTTGAGTAGCGCAGCAATTCAGTTACGTTGCGAAGAAGCGCGCGTCTGCCTGCAGCTGTGAGACACCGTTTAAAGAATATAACAGCAACTGGAAAATTTGAAGCGGTAGCGTCACGCAAAAACTGAAGATTCAAAATGCTGGCAGGCATCACTCGTGAATCATCAAGTTCCACTCGAAATTGTCGATAAGAACGATTCTCTTCGCTCCGCGTAAAATGCATCGCATATCGCAAAATGTTTGTGTTGCCATTTCCATCATTCGTGGAACGTATCAACTCTTCGAGATGACTCAAGGAGGGGCAATTGTGCAAACTCAAGTGTGTGCGTGCAACAGTACATCTCAGAAAGGCGCAAGTGATAGCATCGAGTGCCGTGGGAACTTCGGACGCCAATTGAGCCGCGGCGTTCACAACATCTTCTAGGCCGAATCCATTGGTCGTGATCGAACGGGAATGGAGCAAAGAAATGAATGACTCTGTTGCGTCTGGCATTGTCGCCAATAAGAAGCCCCAGGCGTTGCAGCTCAGTTTAGAGACGATTGTTTTCAATGGTAAACCAATATCATGCGACATTGGTCGCTCGTTTTCGTTGCACCAGATCCACAGGTCATTCACCGCACATGATCCCCGGAGTGCAGAGGCGCGTAACAACGTTGAATCTTTCAAGATATTCAAGAATGGTGCGCCGATAAAAAACGCTTGGCTAGGATCGAGAAGTGTGTCCATGAGTAAGATAGATGAGTCTTCGCTTATCCCTCCTTCACGAGAAGGTCGTAAAAAATAATCTGCGATTTGGGGTTGCGTGGCAAACAGTCGAGGAGAACCGTCGAGTGTTGCAAGTATCAACGAAATTTCGTGCCTGGTTGTAGAACTCATCGCTGATCGTCGAGAAGTAGCTCTTGTACCAACACACTCTTCGAGAATATCCATCACTATATTTGAGCTGTCCAACGCAAGAAAATCTTCAGCGTCGAATTCGATAGGCGAAATACGTTGTCCGAAGCGGTCGACGCATTCATTGATCCTATCGTTCCATCCCAGGCAAAGAAAAAGCCATTTCAAAACACTTAGTTGAGAAAGCTCATTCCG
Source organism: Bodo saltans (assembly GCA_001460835.1). Lineage (NCBI taxonomy): Eukaryota > Euglenozoa > Kinetoplastea > Eubodonida > Bodonidae > Bodo > Bodo saltans. The sequence continues at coordinate 18,743 of CYKH01000053.1, read as the reverse complement.
TTTGAGGATTCCCAGTTTGAACATCTCTGTGGCGGCTGCGAGTTTCCGTGCAACGGCTACAGCCCACGACAATGGCCTGCCCTCCACAAACAGCTCAACTCCGCTAAGTGTATGGAACAATGACGGTCCCAAGGCGCACAGTACGCGCAGCTGGAAGGGGTAAATGGATAGCACCTGCATCAGCGTCGCGGATGAAAACGGAGCAGCGGTACTCCATGCACTCCTGCAACGATTCCATGGGATATCTTGTCCTAATGCAAAGCTGTTGTCAAGGGCGTCCTCCAACGTAACCGTCCCACCAACGACTATCTCTAAGTACGATGGAGCCGATTCAACGTTAGTGTTTGACAAAGCTTCGTCGGAGAGCAGTAACGTTGCTTTCAGCGGAAGGGAACATACGTTGCGTATCGAAGGAACAACCGCCGCTGTTGTTTCCAAGGGGACTCCCCAGACGACTAAGAAGTAGAGCTGCACTCGGCAGCGATGATCGAGCCACTCACAGCATGGAACAGCAGAAATGAAATCATTGAAGTTGATTGGCGCAGCGTTCAGCGCCGTCATGGCTGCCTGGACTGCAGCCCACTGCACGGAAAGTCCGATAGGTTTCGTTGGGTCCAAATGTAACAATGAAGCAAGTCGCGTGGTGCTGGCAGCGTCGTCGAGAGCCGCAACTGGTGCGAACATCAAGTTGGCATCGATTACAGAGGCCCCGTTAACGAACAACGCGAGACTTGGTGTTGGGTCCTCTACAACTACCACTAAATTTTCAGCGTCAGAAGGGGTTGACACATTTTGTTGCGCAAACAAGCGCTCACGTACCACAGCGAGAGGATTTGATTCACTCCGGAGATCGAGGAAATCTTGTCCATCGAGGCGCGGAAGAAGGTGTTGACCTCGACGACAAACAATTGTCAACCTGTTCTCGATTCGTGATCGCCGGATACGTTCATAAAAATTTCTGCAAGACCGTTCCACAAATAGTTCGACATGTAAGGTACAAGTGCGTTTAAGAAGCGTCAATGCAGCATTCATTGGCGCTCGAGAGGAGAAGTCTTGCGTGGCCATTTTTAATCCACTAACAAAGATGGGATTGCTGAACTGAGTGATTTTCGAAGATCTGAAAGCGTTGGTTGCGGAGATCGTTTTCACGACGCCCGCAAGTTCGGCAAATGCTTTGGTTGAAGGAGATGCTACTACCAGTAGACGCAGGGAGGTATTCTTGACCAGATCGCAGAACTTAATTACTTTGCTCGAGTCCAAGTGCCCAACAACTGACAGGTGCACAAAAGAAATGGATGGCTTCTTCGAACGTTCTCTCAGGTCGCTGCATTTTGATACGAAGCTTAAGTTATCCACTTGCACCTCCCGCACAACAAGCTGAAGTTGTTGCAGCATCGCCTTCGCGAGAAGCAATTCAGCGCCCGTTAGAGCTAAAACACGAGAATCATTTTTCAACGCCTCCAAAAGGCAAGCTGCCAGCGCATGCTGTTTATGCTGGTTCAAACTTGACTCCCACTTCTGTTCAATAAGCTTGCGAAGGTCGTCCAAGTGAACCAACAGCTGCTTGCTTGCAAGGTACACAACGCTATTCAGCACATCAAAATGCTTTCGATATGTATCACCGTGCGTCGGATCGTTGAGGCGATACTCAGCCTCAACTGCCGCCGCGACTTGTACCGCTTTGTCTGCGATCGGAAGCCTATCTGTGTCTTTTCGCCACGTCATGCCTGAGATGTATTGGGCGATACGTAAGAATTGAACTTGGGGTGATGTGGGATCTGTGTCATCTGTCGCCATCACCACGTCCACCGGATTTTCTTCAGAGATGTCTGCACCGTCGATAAAGGTTTTATATCCAATGCCTTGGGAACTTGCGCCACCGTCAAGACGGCATTCGATTTTTACGTTTCGTCGAACGTCACCGATTGTTGCAGAGCCTTGCAGCCGCACCGTCTTCCCATGCTCCTTCGCAATGCTGATGATGGCATCACTTAACGTTGGGCCAGCAATTCCTTGATGGAATTCTATACTGAGCAACCCTTGACGACGCTCCGGCTTGTATGACCCATCGCATCGAAATCCGATGTCAACGATCGCGCAACCACCATGAACGTGTGAAAACACACTAAACACTTTCGACTGCTGTAATCGTCCTGTTGGCAAAGCTATGCTTGGTTCGTGCTCCGTTACATCGCAAATTTGAGGTTCAAGCGCGCTAGCGCATTTTTGAACTTGGTCGAATATCAACGTCATTTCACCTGATAGTACTTGCCGAATCTTGTGCCCCTGCTCGCCAGCAACGATTTCTTGGCCATATTTGGCACTGTCTCTCACTCCATTTGTCACATCAAACACGAGAGGAGTGAGAAACCTTTTCTCGAAGTCACTCCGAGTAAGCATTCGGAGTGGCAGCTTGTCATTACCGAGATAATTAGGATCCTTTTCTCGTAAACTGTCTTCGAGGATTGCTGTCGTTAAGGTGTAAAGAGAGTCCTTGTAGTCAGCCATCAGAACTGCGTCAACAAAGTGGATACATGCTTCATTTATTGCCAGAGCAATACCTTTCGCTCGAGCTTCTGGAGAGTTGCACGCTACTCGAAAGGCCAGTAAAGCCCTTTCATATGCATCCCTCCAAGTGCAAGTAGATTCAATGCTGCTTAGCGCCTTCAGTACGTCCTGAAGCTTTCGAAGCAGGGTGTGGCAGGAGTTCTCGACCCGATTATCGTCAGCCAAATGCACAACACACAGTGTGCTTAGCGACTCAATGAACAGTTGATTATCTTTCCTCCAACGGAGTGCCCGTTCCTTGCTGCTGCGCAAGCTCGCAAGCATTGCGTGAACGCGAAACCCAAGTTCGCGACAGGACGTCAAGTCGTCACTGTGAAGTGGTACATCCACGCCAACACTTTCTAGCGCCAAGTAAAGTACGTCAATTGCGTAGTTGCGTCGGTCAGACTCAGTGCTGAACAATTCGTAGATATCAACCCGCCGAAGCCCAGTGAATCCGAAGTACTGGAGTTCTGCGTCACAAGGAACAGGCCCCAAGACAAACACGTGAGCAGGGACCAACTGGCGTAAAATATGTCGCACAAAATCGATCACTACATCAGTTCGTTTGATAACTTCTACTTTAGTGATCTGTTGTTCGAGGGTTTCCTCGCCAATCAGAGAGTTGTGGGCAGCTTCACCCTCCAAGTCGACGGCGTTCTCTAGCATAGGCCAAAGACGATGCAAACCACGCTCTCTATCCGTCTCACGGCTGCGATCGATGATAATCAGTTTCCAGATGGAACGATACAATTCACGAATTCGTGTCCACTCGGTGTGACGCAAAAAGAACGCCGCTTCAGAAAACGTTACTTGAGGGGGAAGAACGAGGACAACCTGCCGAATGTGGTCAAAATGTTCTCGAGCAAGCTGTATGATGTGAGCCGCTTGGTTTGACGCGTCCTCTACTTGTGACGGGCAGCGCTGAAGAAATTTGATGATTGATAATCGCTGGAACATCAATGAGTCTTTTTCGCCCTCAATGCTTTCACTGCTCGAGTACGACTGGCAGCCGTGCCGAAGCAACTCATCTCTCACATTGAGGGTTGTAATCCTAAGTGGCAATGATTCACGATCATTCTGGTTAAGAAAATCCCAGTTTTGGTAGTGTGCGTAAATGTTGTAGATTTCATTTGCCGTCATCATGACTGACGTCACCGCGGGCAGTGGCGCAGGAGCCAACTCAATAGCCGGCGCAGCAGGTTGCGGCTCTTGGGCTTTTTTTTTTTGGCATCTTCGCAGCTGGCATTGGGGGCGGCGGTGGTGGCGGCTCTTGGGCCGCTGGCGGCATCTTCGCAGCTGGCATTGGGGGCGGCGGTGGTGGCGCCTCTTGGGCCGCTGGCGGCATCTTCGCAGCTGGCATAGGGGGCGGCGGTGGCGGTGGAGGGTCTTGGGGTACTGGAGGCGGCTCAAGAGCCGTGTCGTTCGCTTCCATGTCGATAAGATCTTGTTTCACTTAAAGAACAGCTTGCGAATACGAAGAAATTGGGAGAAGTGCCTGGGGGATTAGGGGTTATTTCGCATGTTTCGTTCCAGAGATCACTATTTTATTCTTGTTGATTGATTCGCTCATGTTGTCATTGCCGACTTGTGATCTGCTTGGGATACTCAAATTTCGTTTGTTGTCGCTTTTTTTGAAATGTTTGTGTTGTTTGTTGCTGTTTTTTTTTTTTGTTGTTGTTGTTGTTGTTGTTGTTTTTCCTTTTGTTGCTGTCCGTTCGGTTTGCGGGGTTTGATGCTCTACGCCATAGTTCATACCTGATATCACACACTGGTGGATTAATTGTGATCCTGTGGGAGAAACATCATCTGAGGAGTGGGTTCCCGCGCGAAAAGCTCGAACGCTGCGTCATCCGTTGCAAACGCAAGGCTGTATTCATTTGCATCAATGATGGGAAGTCCAACAATAGCCTCCTCAAGGTGATAACACAAATCACGAGCAGATTGAAATGTCGCGCAATCGTGTGTCACGATCACTTCATCCAACAGTTCGGTGGAAATAATGCGGTGGTGGACCGTGAGAAACGGCCACGTAATGCAAGGCCGATTGATGTGACGCGCACTTCTTGGTGGGATAGTCACACCTAACGCAAGTGCTTGTGCCAGTAGATCGTCACATTCTGTCAGGTACCGATTGTTTATGGCGATGAGGGCGTTGGTGCGTTGCGTGAGGAGCACTAACACGTGAACTGCATTTTTTGTCCCAGCTGCATCATTGCCCATGATTGATTGTACGTACTCTTTTAATGCGGCTGGGAGGCCTTCGACAGTGAGTTTTTTGGCCATTTCATAGCTGATTGCGCCAATAAGCGATTCACGGGGCTTCGCTTGTCGGTTGGGCGTTTCTGGATTTGATGGAATTGATGTCAGAGGAATCAATAATTGTTCTTTGAATGCACGAACGAGTCGCACGTAGTGACCAACATACTGCAAGCCCCGACGTTGCTCCGCATGAAACACTCCGTTTCGGATTTCGCGAATCCGATCGATGAGGAAGCCATAACGTTGGGTATCAAGCGTCGAATTTGTTTCGTTGTCGGCGCACAGGGCATTGTCGGACCTGATGAAATAGCGCTTCACTGCATGCATCAACCGCGAATTGCGGGTAGGTTGATCGCCGCCATCAAACGTGGCAAGAATATGTTGCACTTCGTCGTTTCCTTCTTGAGATTCTCCGCGTTGAAAGCGAAGTTCGTCGTCAAAAATTTGTTTTGCATCCGATCGACCAAATAGCAAAACAAACCTCACAAACACATCGCAACGAGGCGCTAAGTGTGCTTGACAATCGGGCGGTATGCCGCCGATGCTCAATGCATCCGACGCATCAATCGCCAGTGGATCGTGCGGTGATGCTGGGGTCTGTTGACCCAGAATATGATTGTGATCGATGTTTCGAATTCGATTCAGATGGCTGCTCGGAGCAACGCTTGTCAACGCGCAACACAACTCCAACTGGTTCCTGATCTCTTGCGCTTTGATGGGCTGCTGGTGATTGTCGCGTATCACAGATGCAGACACATTGTCTGCGGCTATCAGTAGCTGCAGCATGTCTTCACCACTAAGCTCTTGAAGACGATCCGAATATGGCGACGATTGCGTTGATGGACCTCGTTGACGTGAAAACGAAATGTAGTGTCGAAGTATCCACAGCTGCAAATATTGTAGCGGCAGGGACACAAAGTGTCTGTGCCGAACCAGTTGAATAATTTCGTTGTGTGATTGTGCTCCGGACAGTCGCGCCATGGTCACCGCTTGTTGAAGCGCAACAATATCGTGGTCGTTGGCATCAGACACAGCTGTTGCGGCTCGTGCATGCGGTGAGTAAAGGCTCTCCGAAATAAATCGAACTGCGTTGCAGAGTGACTCAGGTGCACACCTTTGAGTGATGCTCTGCGCGGTCGGTAACCCACCGTCGCGCGTAGGGCTCAATAAAAATGATCCGACAGGAGTAGTAATGCAGCTGGATAGTCTACTCCACCCTCCAATTGTTTCTTTGTGCTTTGAAAAATAGCGATGATTGCTTACATGAAGCGAAAGGTTCCAACGGTACAGGCTGATGATGCGTTGATATTCGTTGGCCTCGGCAACTGCAGCGCAAGCAGATGCACCATTTCTCATTCGGCCTTTCACATACGAAAAACACACCTCCGACAGATCATTCACTACATCAGAAACAAATTGTTTGCGTGCCTCGCCAAAGGCATCTATCGTTGTAAGCGTCCCAACGGGAAGTAGGCGAAAATACCCACGCGCGTGGCATTGCTCCTCGAGAGCAGTGCCCGAAACAAGGAGAGGATTCAGTTGCTCACAGTACGATGTGCCCCAACACCTGGGGATGGTAAACGCTGAAAAACTGCTGACCTCACACGGAACAAACATCAACACGCGAACTCGGTACTCCTCAGCGCAGGAAGCCACAAAATGACACACTGCAGAAATGTGCGACGACATCAAGGGATTGGTGGAGCTGTGTGATATTGCAATCACTGCCACAGACCCTGGAGTTGTGCCACCCCTCCCTCGAGCGATATCTCGATTCGAGCGATGGGGTTCCTCAGTTGATTTTACGGTGCTCAGCGTGTTGCGAATTGCGACTTCAAAAAGCATGTCGAGCGTCCCGGACCGCAGCAGGAGAGTGCGAGCTCCTACGCCTCGTCGAGCAAGTGCTTCGGCTACGTGCTCTAGCAGCGAATTTGCGGAAGGTGACGAATGCAAATCGCCTGACAGCACCTCACCGGCAGTGTCTCGCAATGGACACAGCACAAGAGAATGTGATGCATTCTGGCTGAGTGTTCGCTCCAGAATGGAATCCAAATTTTGATCGTTAACCAACTTTTTCACAACTCGCAGTGCCTCCCGGGGGTCAGTGAGTTGGGTGTAACGTGCAAATAATGCGGGACTCGCCACAAGTTGAATAGCATCCGCAAGGGCCTCGCGATCGTTCAGTAATCCCCCATTCTCTGCTAGCATCAAAGGATGGTAGCCATAGATAATCGAGGGATTTCCATCGACCCCACTGTTGGGCGAAGATACTCGCAATCTGATATGAAGCTCTTCAACAAACTTCACAAATCTGTCAATCTCCACGTTTCTGGTAAACAGTTCGTTCGAAATGAAAAGTTTTTCGAACCTCGACTCCATTGCGGGTGTGAAGGAGTGCAGTGGTGTGCCATTCCTCACTCGCGCGAGCACTATGCGAGAACTGAAATTCTCGGATACCGGCCAATAGTTGCTTCGACCGTCAAGAACAACACGAACAGTCCACAAGTTGCTTCCATCGCGTCTGAAGAAACCGTTAAACACATCTAGTAAACTATCGAAAAGGGGATCGCAGTCTACCATGAGACAGACGATGTCTGGGGTCACCATTGCGCGACGCAGCTGCATCATCGTTGATGAAACCATCTGATCATCATTGACGAGAAACTTACCGTAAATCACTTCAGTCTTGCTGAGCAAATTGAACTCTTCAAGTGCCGCAAAAATGGTGCTTAGGTGATCCGCTTCGATCAATAGCGGTCGCTGACGCAGTTGAAAAAATGTCGCCTCAGTGGCGTCACTGTCATCTCTCTGAAGCGTTCTCACGTCATGTGACGTCCGCTGAATCTCAAGGAGACGCTGCCGAAGGAGATGCTTTTGAATATTACGCTTCACAGTGGTGTGGTCATCTACGTTTAAGTTCAGGAACCGCTCTCCCCGATCTCCCATTGCCTTAACAATTGCCAATCGCACTATGTTGTCATCCTTTGGTTTCGGGTGTTTCAGTCGGTTAACAGCGGGCTCATTCTCTTGCGTCGCAACGTGCGTCTGTGAGGCACACGGTGTACCTGTTTGGCACGTGTCGCAGCAATACGCATTCAAACCCGCGAGGGCATCACAAGGGCATTCTGCGCGCAAACACCTCTTCGAAAATCTCCTTTCAGCGAGGAAAGCATAGATGTCTCTCATTGTCAACCTGCAATGACCGTCACTGTGTGCGATTAACCGGCTGTGTTGGCCTTGCATGCTCTCCACAGGGATCAACATGTCTCCAATCTCCTTCACAAAACTTGGGTTCGCACCAGGTGGAAACATCTGTTGCAATTCTTCCACGTTTGGATTGTCTCGCTGCAGTACAATTGCTCTTCCCAGCAATGACATGTCGATATAATAATTGCTTGTTGCGATAAAAGCGGAGTACTTGGCTACCGACTTCAGATCTACACTTTCAGGCCTTCCGTCATCGTCAAATAAGTTTCGCTCGAGGTACTGATTCAGAACGCGAAGAGGGTGACCATACGCTTGGTCGGCGTTTCCAATTTCATCAAACACTTGGACTAGCACTGAGTGGTCATCTGCCTGTTGCACTTTGACACGTGACATTGTTGTCTCAATCGAAAACGCAGTTGTGCGGCTGCTGCATTGAAAATAGAGTGGTTCCTCCAGTCTGCGAAGATAAGGGGAACATTGCATATCACTCCATGCCACCATAAATGTCGCCAAGGTCTTACTTGATCCAGGTGGCCCAAGCAGTATTAACGGCGTTTGAGTGTAGACACAGAGGAACGTAATGGCGAGCGTCTCGTTTAACGACTGAATTCGGTGCAACTTTCCGGGAAGCGCCTTGGAAATAGAGCGAATTCGGCTTGAGTAAAAAGAATATACCTTCGCTCCAAATTGTTCCAGCACCGTACTAATCGACTCGCTGTTTTGCAACCCCTCCACAGCTTGCATTCTCTCCATGAGCAAAGATCGTTTTGCAAGCGGTAGCGACACGATGTAGTTCGCTGCAAGGGCAAGCGGGGCGAGATGAGACTTCAGAGCCGACGGTAGTGTTCGCGTGCTCGTTGCATCAGCCGTCCCGTGTTCGTCCAAAACCGCAATCATCAATTTATCCAGATAGCGATATAAGCGCAGCAATCGACTCACTGTTCTGAAAGAGCACGGCACCATCGGCGCGTGTTCTTGAAGAAATTTATGCACAACCGGAATAACACAAACAAAATAATTTGCGTCGTTCACATTCACCTTGCACTTGCTGCACATCGTATTGATGATAAGTGACTCCTCCGTGGGTGTAGGTAGCGGCAGGCGCCAGCAAGAATCTACGAGGCTCGGAGAGACATGCGACTGTACAGTGTACTTGAGAATTGGTGCATGACCTCTAGGTGAGTTGCTGCGGTCCATCACAATGTATGGATTGCATGCAGCAATGAATATCCACCCTTCTTTTGTGCTCGGGAGGCGGTGGCCGAGCTTGTACTCTTCTGTTGGCAGTCGGCGATCGAGCATAATGCGTTTTATGACATCCTGCGCTGGGCTGGTGTTGAACTCATCAAAAAAAATAACGGTTGGTCTTCGGGTATCTGCCCTCAATGTGCTGAATTCGACCCACAACTTGTGAACTTCGCTGATAATATCTAAGTCTGAAGTGCCACAAGTCACGTGAATGATTCGCGCGGGACCCCACCCCCGGTATCGACAGAAGGTATCCACAAGCTGAGATTTTCCACTCCCAGTGTCGCCAACGAACGTGACAACGCCATCGTCTTCCCGATTCATCGTCGAGAGTTGACGGCAACGAACGCTAAGATCAAGCCGGACAAGCGACATAAAAATGCTTGGCGTCATCACTTGTCCGTCTGTGCGCGCCCTGTGCTCCTGTGGCGTGTCAAAAATCTCAAATGCAAGCGTTCGAAGTTCATCTGAAGTCATGTTCGCCACACACTGCCAGTCCGCTTTGCTAGCAGCGTCTCGTTGCATCTCGGTGGAGACCAATTGTTCATTGATGTAGAAATAACGCGGAAGGCCTTTAAGAAGCACCATCAAATATTCGGGCAAGTTGCTACTCTCAAGTGATCTCATCATCTCAACAGAGCGCTCTGCTCGCGACCAATCAGTTGCTGAAAGAGGCTGAGTGGAAGGACACGCAAGTTTTTGTCCAACCGCATCAATTCGCTCACCAAAAAGCTCCTTGCTGCTTTGATAATGACTGGTCATGTACTGCCGAAATTGCTGCGACAACGTTGCTGAAGGTCTGGTTTCTGTGGCCGTGTACGCTTTAAGCAGCAAGAGAACGGGAAGATCATTTGCAAGTGTTGTATGAACTTTAAGGATTGCAGGATTTTTTCGCTGAGCAGCGGTTCCGTCTCGCGAGGGCCAAATTCTTAAGAGCAACGAGAACACCAACGACTGCAATTGATCGATGGCGCTATTGTCAGTAGTTCCCACCTCAATAAGGGCTGCATCTCGCTTGTGCTCAATTTCCAACAACATCGATTGCAAATTGTGGGGACGGGTAGTCCCGTGCAGGAACCTCTCACACGGGACGCAGCCAACAATGCTGTGGTCTTGTGCAATTTTCACTTTGCCCGACCGCGTCGGTCCAATGACGGCGAACATCTGTGTTGTTGTTGAGGCAAAGGCTGCAAAGGCTGGCTCTCCTGTCTGAGAGTTTCGCACGGCCTCCGTCTTGCCATCCACAAAATCTGCATCAAGTGGAAGCGCGCCACGCGTGTTCAGCCCAGCGACCCCAGCGACAACAACAAATAACCGCAAGCGCATATCCCTACACTCGTCTTGTAGCAGAACGCATGTGCTCGACCTCCCAAGTGCCAACTCAGGGACCACGAGGATAAAGATGCAGTCACGATCATCAAGTGGCACAACACCGGAACGAACACGGCGCAGGAAGGCCTCCCGTGCTGAGTAGAGTTCCTCTGGAGTTCCCATTGGTAAGCACAGCTGGAAGGCACGAGGCTCGCAACGATTCTCGTGCAAAATGTTTGCAACGGCAAGTGGCCACATCGAAGGGTTCTTAATTTGAACAACGCAAGGTCTAATCGTTGGAGCAGTTGAAGGCACAACAGCGCACAATCCTGCTAACACCTGAGCAAAGCACAACAAACGCTCGTCGAGGGTACTTCGGTGGTGACCGTACAGGCTTTCCATGTCAAAAGAAACGTCACCCAGCCGCAATTTCACGGTGATTCTGACGCTTTCGACTGTTTCAGTGGTCAAGTTCTCTTGTAGCATGACTGAAATAACATGTCCAATCTCCTGCAAATTAAAGCAATACATCACTGGATAGCTCGCTCGCAGCTGTTGAACAGAGCTCACGAAATGCTCACATTCAGAAGCAACACATCGGACCATTTCCGATAGATGCGCAGAGTGATGCTGACCAGGTACATCATGTACAACGGCATTTAGTCGTGCAGTAAATTGAAACCCAGTCGCTCGGCCATTCACATTAAGGCTTTTAACGCTTAAGAGACTGCTGATAGTCGGAAAATCTCGTTGGATGCGATCCACAAACTCGCGGTACCCTGCCTTAAGACAAAAAATACCAATTTCAACAAACCTTCGCAGAACTGGCACAACTGTCGCAAAGTGATCAAGCGCCGGTCCCCGGGTGTGCGCCGAAACTCCAGCACCGGCAAGCATCACGCTGATTGTTTCCGCACCAAACAACCTTTCTTCTCTCGCTGCATCGTCGGCTCGTTTGATCGAAATCTTGTACGATCTCGCTATTCCGTCGGGGGCGTCGTACTCTTCAGTTGTCCGGCACTCAAAGACACCGTAGTTAAACATGATCAACGCTTTCGCTTCATCAACAGACGTTTCGCCAGATCTGGGCATTCTTGCTAACTCTAATAGCCGCGATACTTGATCTAGCTTCAAGTCTTCAAACATTTCGCGGTGCCGCTCATAGACTTCGGAAACTCCTTTGCAAAGGTCATTAAAGTCATAGACATCGCCGCAAGCTCGGTTCCGCAAACGCGGATCATTCTTTCTCAAGCGAAGTGGCATTGTTTGCACTAATGTGTTGCTCGCCGCGAGGAGTTTCTTGCTCTCGGCGTCGTTCCACGCCATGAATCCAGAACCGTCAGCTACCTCAACAAGTTTTGATCTCAAGCCGCGAACGTCCAGTTCTCTGAAGTCGCGCAGTGGTTTCACATCAGCCTGGCAGTAATTCAAAAGGTTATCAATAATCTCCTTCTTCACTCCTTGTGGAAGCTCCCGAGAGTACTTTTGCGAGAGTTTCTTCTCGAAATCACGGTATTGCTTGCCGTTGGAGTACGACGTGGTACTTTTCAGCAGTTCGTAAAGGCTGTCATCTCTCATTACTAGGTCGTTTGGGATGACAATGGCAGTTCCGAGGGGTAAAGCTTCGTCCAGCGAGCCTTTTTGTTGATTAACATGATCGGGAAGCGATACGTGGCGCATGGATTGGCCGACCAGTGCCACTAACTTCTTCACAGAGTCCCTTGCAGCTAAGAAATCGAGCAGGCGCGGCACTTTTCGAATGTCACACCACGTTTGGGACTTAATTTCAAGATCATTGAAATTAATGGTGTCCACGGTCTCTTGAAGCTGCTGTAACGTGCATTGCAGCGTAGTACAAAATCCCTGCTCCGACGTTGGTGAAAGCAATCCCATTATTATATTCTGGAAGTCGAGACTCTCAGCACCGCTCTTCAGAATTTCGTCGATCGTATGATCGCTTTCGTTGACCATCATTTCTTGAAAGATTCGATGCGACGTAACACGGGCACCTTCAAGAATAACTGTCCCTTCCAGGATGGGTGCGGCCACCGTTATTAAGTTCATGTAACGCAACAAGGGTGAATCGGAAAGTGTCTGGCGAAAGGCATGAAACCGATGATAGCACATGGTCAGCTTTCTCTCCTTCTCTCGTAAATCTTCCACAGTTGGGCGAACTGTTGGCGCCACGAGATCGATTGGAACTCGCTGACGCAGTTTCTCACGTACCTCACTATCAATCGACTCCCATTCACAGATGGTTAGTGTTCCAGGCTCCGTTATTGAACGAAGTGCTAGTGACAGGATTGTGAAGGCCTCCTCTGGGGCGCAGCTTTTCTCAACAACCAACTCGATAGGTGCGTTGGTGGCCCAGTATATTGGGATTGATATCGATGGAGAACTGGGAAGAAACCCGCTTTGTTCTACAAGTTCTTTCAACGTGGACCACAGAAGCAATTCGCAAGCTCGTTTGTACTCCGTGTCAATGCTTTGGACGAGCTCAAGGGCGCTGTTGCAATGCGCACTAGCAGTAAGACGGTTTCTGAGGAACTTTGTCCCGTTAGAAAACCACTCAGTTTCCTGTACACGCTTGGCATTAGTGTAATAATATCGAGCGAGCGCAAGCAATTTCAAAAGGAAACCGTCAACTGGGAGCGTTCGAGGGGGACGGGTCGCGTAGTAATGATTTACGATTGGAGTAATAATTCCAACTGAAACGACGGTCGGAATCGCTGAGTGCCGTTTTTGAAGGATATACAGTGAAACCTCCTCACGCGCGAATTCGATAAATTTTTGTGTCACGTCACAAAGGAATCGAAACATTTTTGCGTGTGCCCCGTCGTTGGGAATATCGTTGTTCACAGTTGAGTACATAATCACGTTGTGAATGATCTCTGGTGTGTACTCATCGGCGCTAACATACTGATTCATGGCTTTCTCAAAGTGCTTCACGAAGCTGGACTCTTCATATTTCACCAAGTTGTACCGTGTCACGTAATGCCAACATCGCTCCGCAAATACTGCTACTTTCACCGATTCCCTCAACCATTGTTGAGCGCTAGGCATCGCTAACAACTTCTCCAAACATTCTTTGTACTCTGCTTTGTGCAGGCGCACCGACGGTCCGTACTGAGGAACTTTGAATAAGGAATTTGACTCCATGAAAGCAAGGAGAACGTTTGGTGGAACTCCACAATTGCACAGGCGCACAACTTCGTCCCATTGGGTCTCCATCTGATCGCGTTGCATAAAATCGCAAGAGAGAAACTCAGTCCTCTTTATTTCCCTAATCGACGCCCATCAGGCAAGGAGCAGATACGATTGCAGTAGAGGGGGGTAATGCGCTACATGTGGCACAATTCAAAAAAACAATTTATCAGAATTTGGTTTGTATGTTGTTGTGTTTTCTTCTTTTTGTCTGACTTCATCACTGCAAGGTAAAGCCTCTCGCGCGGGTTCGAGGACGGGGCTTACCTCGGGGTCTGGTAACTCGTCTACCTGTCACGTCGTTGCAATGACAACATAAGGTACTGCAGCCTCCAACGCCTTGATTCCACCAAGAAGCATCGACACCTTCGCCACACCTAGTCGCTGGAGGGACTCCACTGCACTCTGCCCATCCTCCGGCTCCGTCCCAGTGATAATCACTACATGGGGAGATTCCGAAATGGCTGCAGCACCTGCAAACGCTGCACTCGAAGATGACGAAGAAGAAGCTGCTGTGATCGAAGAGGCGATATTGGTATTGGGTGCGGCTGGGTACCACAACATATGTGGTCTGCCAAGCAGCCGCAGCACTGGCTCTCCATCCATCGCGCCTTCACGGTGGATGTGGTGATCATCGTCGTCCTCGCTGCCACGCCCGTCAGCGGCATCCACCATCACGAAATCGTCAGGATGTTCATCTTCGTTTCCGATCGGCTCTTCTTCTCGCCAGCCGCGCAAAGTGTCGAATGCTACCTCAACGGCGCCAGAGATTATTTTGTTTGCCTGTAACATCGATGTTATGTTGCGACTCTGTTGCGCGGCCGATGCCGACGATGATGTTAGGTTGTTCTGTCCTCCTCCCCACCCTCGCCGTCGCTCGTCATTGGTGCGAATGTCTAACAGTAGCACACCTCCCTTTGATGCCCATGACCCGTTCACCTTCGCATCTACAGTACTGTCAAGGTTATGTTTTAGCCCAGCGATATCGGCAGGGCTCAGTAAACAGCAACACGATGTTTTCACCAAAGACGCAGTGACGGGGTCGCTCAACGCTGGCTCCAGGACTGAGGTCGGTGTGCTCGCAAGCAGCAACGATGCCTCCTCCAGAAGATGGAGGACGTCCATGGCGGCAAAGCTGCCGGAAAGGAGCGAGACTACCGTGGGGAAGTCGGAGGCATGCATCAACGAGTCTCGCAGCTCTAACATCACGGCGCACGCAAGACACACCGTTGCCTCTGGGCTGCCCGATCCAAACACAAAGTCCCACACCACGGTGCATTTTCTTACCGGCAGCACATGGGCGAAGATCGTGAGAAACCAAGAGATCGCAAACAACTCCGGCTTGCACTCCAACTTGTCAAACACGTGATGCGCGAGTTCTGGGTCGTAGTACCTCAACAACAACGATAACTGCATGAGTCGGTGCTCCATGGCGCCCTGATTCCCTTTTAGAAAGAAATGCGGAATCCATCGCCGCAGCATCAATGACAACAACAGCAACGACAACGCCTCATCTCCGTTGGTGGCGTGCAGCAACACCGCCACCACACTGTCCACCCCCTGCCAGTTGGGGGATGTCGACGGCGACTTGACGATCATTGCACGTTGGTGTCCGCACATCAATACGAGAAAACACGTCATGTAGACCAGAAAGGGGGAGCAGCGCAAATGCGTCGGTGTTGGGGGCGATGTCGGCGTTAGACGAGGAGGCACTCGACAACGACGAAGGCCTGAGAGACGATAGCGCGAGCGACAGCATTGCGCGCCACAAGTACCCGCGGAATTGGGAAGGCACACGCGGAATCACAGCAGCAGCCGTCGTCGCTTCTGCCGGTGGATGACGCGTTGATGTCATTGCAATGGTCTCCGCTACCGATGTTGTCGAATTAGCTGCTCCTCGCATTCCCTCCCAAACACTTTTCAGCTCACTGACGAGAAGCAAACGCCGCCGACGGTTTTCTTCCAACGCGGTACTGTTGATGTTATTGTCGATGTTTGTGCCGTTGTTGGGTGGTTGGGTCGACAGTGCACAGAGGAGTGCTTCACTTCTGTTGACAAGCTTGCGCAGCGTTACCATAAAGTTCACGTCACACGAAGACGAATGCTCAAATGCAACAAGATGCATTTCTGGTGTTTTGACGGCCACGAACTCACTGTGTGGTTCACGTAAACGATGCTGTGGTGTCTTGTGGTGGTGGCTACGCTCGTCACGTTGTGGCTGCTGCAACTTCATCGATGAGGAAGTACTGTTGTTGTTGTGGAGAGCAGCGTGACCTTGTTGCTGATGCCGGCGGCTGCGTTGGGCAGCGCCTCCCCCTATGAGCGGACTCAAAATGCTACCATTTTGATGATGATCAAATGTTGATGATGATTGTTGTTGTGGCGTAGGAAGAAGTGAATGATGTGAGCTGTTGTACCACTCCGGGTTCAACGGTGGTGGAACAACAACAGTGGAAAGGGATGGAGGTGCTGCGCCGTATCGCCTCTGGAACCTCTCTTCCACTTCGGTCAATAAAGTTGAACTTGTAGGGAAGGTGGGAGAGAAGGTATCTGGACTGGATGTGAATGTCGTGGTGGTAGAGACCTCGGCATGGCTGCTTGGTGAAGCGATGATGCCGTTTGCATACGGGCTGCTGCCTCCACCTCCCAGCTGTTGTTGCGATGGTGTTCGCCACATGTGTCGCAGCACTGCACTTGGAACACACAACTCCACAATGGCATCATCCCCCTCCCCTTGACCTCCTCCCACAACGTTAGATGACAGCAGGTGCGTATTGAGCAGTGCGCACAAAAACGCCGAAGCCTGTGAAGAAGTGCTGGCGATCATCTGGGCTACCGTTGTAGTCGGAGTGATCGAAGTCGCCGCCAGTGCTGTTGTGGTAGGAAAGGTGGTAGCTCCTCCCGTGGTAACCGGGGAGCTGCTCTTTGGAGACACAGCTGGCGACAAGAGCAATGAAGTGGATGACGCAGATGGAGACAAGGTTGCCGTCACTACTGACGTGGCAGCGGCAGTGGCGGCGGCGGTAGCAGAGAGCATGAATAGCGAAGGGTAGCTCTGAAGTAGTGCGATAGAAAGTTCACTGGTCAATTGACAGGCACGCTTGGTTGTTGCCGTCTGTGTCGGTGACGATGATAATGTCGTACTGGAGCCGCTACCGCCGCCTACATTCGTCAACGCCCATAACAACTCTACCCAAGCAGTCCACACCGCTGCTGTCTTTTGAAGCTCCGCTTGGGGTCCGGATGTGGCACCGTTTTCTAATGAACATTGTTGTTCAATGTACGATCGCCACACTTCGTATTGCGCCCGAATGTCGACAAATGGCGAGGCAGGGGACAAGATCATTCCCCTTGCCGGTAGCGCCTGATGTTGTTGCTGCTGTTGGAGAAGAAGAGTCGTGGCACCAATACTACTGGTGGTGGTGGTGGCGCGAGAGCGGAGCGGTGGAAGCCGCCTCATCCAGTGCTTCCATCCTCGTCCTTTACCCATCGTTGTCGTGGGCGCGCTGCCGTCATTGTCCTCCTCCTCTACTTCCTCCTCATTTGATGTTGCCACAGCAATAGAAGTGTTGTTGTCCTGCTGAAGCAGAAGTGTCTTCACGACAGACAATGGAATATGGTGAGCGGCAGCGAAGTGCTCCAGGCGATGGGAACCAGAGGGGTGAATCATGTGACACAGTTGCACAAGACTATCACGATCGATGTGAGAGGAGGCGACGATGGTGTTGACCAAACATGCAATCGGGTCGTCTGGTTCATTGTGATTCTCTCTTCTGTTACCAGAAGAAGTAGCGTGCCTTTTCTCTTCTTGTTTCTCCTGTTGATGTTGTTGCAGCTCAGCAGAGAAACCCTTGCGGAGACGCTCCACGAGAGCGTAGTACCCACGCAAGTGTGACAAGGGCGTACCGGAAGGAATGATAACGTCGTACACAACATCTCGCAGCAGCAGCATTGGACTGGCAGCGCTCTCAAATGGTTGGTCCATGGTGTGTTGCTGAACTGAAGTTCCTTCATCATCATCATCAGCGCTGCCGTCACCGACGACGACTGTTGTTGCATAAAGTTGAAGACAGGAGAATAGAAGGGCGACACCTGCGCTCCAGATATCGTCTGCAAAGGTTGCCACCACAACATTGAACGACGATGCACGACGCGGCATTGACTGGTGAAGCAGCAGCACCTGTGGGGACAATAGCAAGAGATCGCTGGTCCGACACTCTCGACTGGTGCACAACAGCTGCTGGTGAGGGACCTCCCCTCCACTCCCCTCCTCCTTTGCTGATAATAATGTCGACGGACGAAGCAGGTGAGGTTGAGGAAAGAGAGGAATCGTTGGAGGTTGTTCTTGGTGATAGAGATAGCCACCATCAACTGAACACTCTTCCTCCAGCACACGACAAACACGGAGAGCGGTTCGTCGCACTACAACGCACGGTCCACCCCGTGGCCGCAGCATGTGGTACGTCCGTAACTGTCGTTGCTGTTGCTGTTGTAGTTGATCATTACGGTGACCTTGTTGTTGTTGCTGCTGTGCAGCACCACTGATGGAACGACCATGTCGTCGTTGCTCCTGCTGTTGTAACCGTTGTTTCTGCTGAGCATGGATCGGTGATTCAAATGTGATCCCAAAGTCGTCGAGCGATGTAAACATCAACGGGATATATCGACGATTACTGCGTCCCACGTGTGCTGCTGCCTTGGAAGAGGACGTAGCTGTCACATCATTATCGCAGCCAACACACCAACGCTGACAAGAGCTTAGCCATGCGACCAGCACCCCACACAGCTGACGATGGAGGCTCTCAATGTCGGTGGCGGCGGTGGTAGCACCTGCCCTCGTCAACAAATTCTCTCGTCGTTGCTGCAACCACTCTCGCAGGGTTGAGGGTGGGTCCACATGCAGGAAGCACCAGTCAGCGGTGCCACTGTGAGAGAGGACATCAATGGGAGGTGAGAAGTGATCC
>CYKH01000047.1:30913-41220 GCA_001460835.1 Bodo saltans | reverse complement strand
CCTTGGAGAGGTCCGCGGCGACAAAAGAAACGTTAGAGCCGGGAACAGTGGCGGCAACCTCCTTGACCGCAGCATCGCTATCACCGAAGCCGTTCAGGATCACGTTGTAGCGGCGCTTCACGAATTCTTTTGCAACCTCGAGGCCAATGCCGCTGGTGGAGCCGGTAATAAGAGCGGTGCGAACGAGCATTGCAGAATTTCTGGAAAACAATCTGTCGAGAGAGAAAAGCATTAACGCGAAGATAAAAGACTTGCTGGAACACACTGCTGAAGTGAGTAAGGCACACAAACCGAGGTGGAAAACGATCAAACAAAATGTAGTGTACAAGGAAAAAAACACTTACTCATTGTAAAAAACACTTACTCATTGTATCCAATCAAATCTACACGTGAGGTCGATTATCTGTATTCCAGTCTCACTCACTCATGTCTTTGGGCGAATCTTCGCGTTCTCCCTTGCTGTTGTTGGAGAATTGGAGCGTTGCCGCAGCGACTTCAATCGTCGCTTCAAGTGCAGCACCAACAGCGGTGGAATGATGACGTTGCGCACGTACCAACCTCGTGCAACTTTGTTGATGGCCGTCGCCGCGTTCCACTGCCTTGCAGATTCGAACACATTTCGGCGCATGGCGGCCCAATCGGTGTCTACCCAGTCCGCGACGATGGCGTCTCGCTCGTTCGATTCTCGATCTTGCAACAGTCGGCGCTCAGCATGAAGCAACAAACGTTTCTCCTTGGCGAGCGTCATGGCATCTTTCATGTTTTCTGCGAACCACACGATGTTACAGTGATTGCGGTAGGCTCGTTGGATGCTTTTTGCTGCCGCAACACGGCCCTCGCTCACTGCCTTCGGAATCAACGCCACCTGCGCCCTCTCCACGAGGAACGGCTCGTACAAGGTGCGCAGGAGTTCTTGGTGCCACTCCATTTCTAGTTGCTCCCTGCAGTGCTTCTCTACGTGCGGCAGGCAGTCCGTCGTCCACAGGTACATTTCAATGTCCTGCACCATCGACTGCGCTTGGTGGGGAAACGAGATCTGAGAGAGCAACGCGAAGTAGTGGCGCATGTCCCCTCGAATGATGTTCTCCATCACTATGGTGTGCTTGTGGAACCGATGATGCTCATCGACCAGGAACTTGGCATCCTCGGCGACTGGAAGGACGATGCCGATGCGACGGCGCCACAAGTAGCCCCGGCCAACACGACGAAGACGCTCGTAGCATAATATCTCATGCGCCTCTGCAGCAGCGATCGCCTCCAGCGCTTCGCGTTCCGCCTCGCGTCGCTCATCGTGCACTCGATGGACCTCGAACTCCTCATCATGAACATCCTGCACCATTGCACGGAATAACGTTTCTTGATACGCCATCGTCTTTCTTCGCTTTGCTTCGTAGAGGCCGAGAATGGCAACCTCAGCTGCAAAACGGTCAATGTCCCATTGAGTGGGCCGATTATGCGCGTGCGACACGTCACCGTCGATGGACAGGAATGTGTTTTGGGACGAAGTAGATGATTGGCAAAAAAAAAACAGCTTCAAGTCTCTTCTCCAGTTTCTGAAGCTCAAGTTGAGCGGCGATCAGCCTGGCTTGCTGTTTGGCACTGAGAATACTGTTCAGATCAGGGGCGCAGATGAGTGATGGAGAGAGACTAATGATGAGGTCGATGATGTCGCTCCATCGTCTCTTTTCTTCTAGTGCCACCGCATCGCGCCAACGCTCCTCTTCGATGTCGAGCATGTGCATGGATAGGAGCTGTGCATGGCGTGCACGGCTGACACCCGTCGTCGCATCGTGAGGTGCCGCTGCGTGGATGGCACGAAGCTTCTCCACGAACGTTTCTTTTGCGGAAATCATCGGTTTCTTTAATCGCGATTTTTCTACGTCCCACTTGAGCTTGTCGACCTTCCGCTGCTGACCGGAAGCGAGGGTCGCTGCGTCCGCTTGTCTGACCCCTCGATTCACAGCTCTGTCTGCGGCAGCGATGAGTTGGTTTTCATACGCGCGGCGCAGTGTAATGCGCTTGTCAGCACCAGACCATAACCTCAGCACCGCGTGGAACCTCTCCTGTTCCATTACCATACGTTGGTGATGCTCGAACCGAATCAACCATAGCGTCCAGCAGTCCATACGCAGCTGCAGGAGAGAGCGGCCGTACTCCATGTGGGTACGAATCCCGCGCTCCTGCGCTTCCAGCAACCCCACCTCGAACCCCTCGTGGCGACGGTACCGCTCAATGACGTCGCGCCCGTCTACTTCGTCCAACACGACGCCAAGCAGGGGATCGCCAGCTTGCACGACGTCGCCGCGGGAGTGGGGTCGATCGTGATTGATCTCACGGATCATGCTGCGCTGGAACGGCATGCGTTGAGGCGATGCAGAGAACATCGCCAGGTACTGAACCATCTCCATCCGAACTCCGTGGTCGAAGGGGTTTAACGCACCGTAACGCCATGGGGAGTTGGTGGACAGCCCGTCGTCCCATTGAGGTGCGTGGAAGTCTAACTTTGGAGGTGGTGTGTAAAAAGGTCTGGCATCGTCGTCGTCCATCGTCGCACTTAGCACGTCATCGATGGGATCGCCGATAGGAGTGGAAAACATCCGACCTCCAGCGTCACCAGCAGCGTTGATGCTATTTCGCGTTTTCAGCGGCGAAAGTCGCAAAGTCAATGAATCAGATACGGAGGGCGGTCGCATGCTGCCGGTACCACTTTCGGCTAACATGTTTCGGCTTTGAAACGCTGCAGGGGCGATAATAAACTCCTCAACCATCACTGCTGCTCGCAAGTCTGTGGGGCTAATTCGGCCGCTGCGATCGACATTGGATGCCAAAGCAGTGAGCTGCTGATGCTGCCTCCTCTGTTCTTCTAGCAGGTCTTCTTGCGCCGCAAGATCAAGAATGCGGTCTCCCCACCAACGTCGCTGAACATCTAAGGCGCTTCTGTCTGTAAACTCCTCCGAAAGAATCTTCGCGCGGTACGCCGTTTCTTTTTTATCAATTGCCCTAGCGTACTCGTTGGCAAGTCTTGGCGTCGCAGGTGGTGGCGGCGGTGCTGCGACGACGGCTAGCTCCTCCTCAGGTGAATCCCGCTGAAGCAGTTTTTGGGGCACAATGGAGCCTCCTGGCCTAGGCGGTGTTACGTCACGGGGCACCACTGCCGGCACATGTTGAACAGCAGCCTGCTCTTCTGCCTCGTCGTGTAGGTCGTTCACCTCATACCGCTGTGCCGCCGCCGGTGCGCAACAGGAGCAGCACGAGCCCATTGGGTTACTTCTTTCGTGCGAGCTTTTTTCTTTTCTTTTCTTTTTGATTTGCTCGCCTGCCTCTCTGCACTTCTACAACGAAAAGAGCAAGGAAGAAAGAAAGAAAGAAAGAAAGAAAGAAAGAAAGAAAGTTTCTTGTAGCAACTGCGCTGTTGATGCGATTCGTTGAGCAGAAACATTGGTGAATTAACCGTCCCTATCAAAGTTTACCCATACGACACATACGAGAGTTGCCTTTTCACGAGGAAGGACAACAACAAACACCGCAAATTGCCAACCACATAATTCTTCTCGTAACAAAAAAGTAAAATAAAACAACTCGAACACCACAAAAAGAAAAAGAAAACAACAAAAGTAATGGTTCAACCATAATCGTCGACGTGTCCCTCCTGAGCGAACGAGAATATTTTTTCAGAGGTTTCAGTTTGAAAGACGAACGACGTGTAAAAAGTACGCACACGCACATGCTTGCATCCCTGTTATGTCACACCCAGCGAGTGGCCCCATCAGCACAAAAATGTGAAAAGAGTTATCCTTGTTCCGTATATGTGGAATTTGTGACTCTTTGTTGCTTTCGTGTGGTGGGGAATATGATCTTGGTTCGCGACGATGGTGCAAATGTTTTGTGCATGTCTTGATTTTTGTTTCGTTCTTTTTTCGTGTCGTCAACGCCTGTCTTGATTCCCTCACGAACGCCTGTGGTGTATGAACTCGTCGCCCCTTTTTCTTCTGAAATGAGAAATCGTTGAAGTAGAACATCGCGACCAACATGCACACATCACTCTCTAGACATGGTGGCGATGTGCCCCCCTTCTCTTCTTCTTGGCGCTCTTCTTTTGCGCTGCACGCAATGCAATCAGTTCCTTTTCCTCCATATGCTCCTCGTGCTCCACATCACGCATGAA
This sequence comes from Bodo saltans, assembly GCA_001460835.1. NCBI lineage: Eukaryota > Euglenozoa > Kinetoplastea > Eubodonida > Bodonidae > Bodo > Bodo saltans. The sequence continues at coordinate 37,055 of CYKH01000047.1, read as the reverse complement.
CGCAAGAAGATCCTTCTTTGAGATAAAGCCCTCAAAGTGGGAGCTTTGGGATACCATAATATGACGGGAGCCAACGGACTTGAAGAGATACAGCAAGCGGGACACAGGGCACGACGGCTCCACGTGCAGCATGGAGGAGTCAACCAGGTGGCTCAAATTGACCTCCTCTGGGGCGAGGGGGTCGGCGGGGGTGATCTTCGAAAAGCGTAGAACAGTGTCGTTGTCAACACCGCCCAGGCGAGTGGTGTGTTCCTTTTGCAGCGCTTGTGCCATACCACGAGCAGTCACGTAACCGAGCAGCACCTTATCTTCTAAATTCGATAAGACTGGGAAGCCATGCACTGCCTTCTTGGCAAGCAGCTCGTTGATGCCAGCCACGGTGCAGTTCTTTCCGGTCAGCACCATAAACTCCTTCCCTTTGTACACGTCCTCTGCAATAGAGTCGTGATTGAACTCCTTCTTGGGGTCCAGGAAGGGAAGCTTGTTCTCCTCGATGGCGATCTCATACGCACCCTCAACGCCGATGGCGTCGCAAGTCCATTTCGCGAACAGAATACCAATAATGACCGGGACCAAATAATCGACGTTGCCTGTTAGCTCGAACATGATCACCGCCAAGCAGATCGTCATGCGGGTCACGCCAGTGAGCATCGCGCTGGCGCCTACGATGGCGTACAATCCAGGGGCAACGCAGAAGTATTGGTCCACGCATTCTGTGAAAAGGAACGAGTCGGAGTAGGTTTGCTGGAGGGCCGAAAGGAACATACCAAACGCGCGGCCAAAGAGGCCACCGATGGTCAGGGACGGCACAAGCACACCGGACGGTAAGAAGCATCCCACTGCGTAGGCCCACAGCGGAAGCTTGACAAACGCGCAGAGGATCAACTTCGCCATAATCGCAAGTTGGCCTCCTTGGCAAATCTCCAGCGTGCTGTTAGGGACACAGTCCTGGAAGAGATCACTCAGCAAGTCGAGCAGAGGGCCGCGGCTGTAGGGCGTGAAGAAATTGAACAGCGCGGAGACGAGACCAAGGATGCACACCTCTGTCACACGCCAGTTCTTCACGCGGGGACGGCGGAACCGCTGGATCGCTAAATTGAACTTGATAAACACGGAGCCGAGCAGACCGCAGAAGATGCCAAGAGCACCAAACAACGGTAGCTCAAAGAAATGCCACGCGTGGCGGTAGTTCACAGAAAACTGCACAATGCGCCCAGTCTGCCAAATGTCCATTTTTCCTTGGAAAAGAACTCCGACCATGCCGCAGATGAGCGAGGCCATAATGACTTTGAAGTTGTACGTGCTGGAGAGCTCCTCGAGGGCAAAGATGACGCCACCAATAGGAGCACCAAACGCAACCGCAACGCCCCCAGCAGATCCTGTGCAGATGAGCTCCCTCTTCTTTCCTTCACTTCGGTAGCTGGGGAAGAGATTCGACCATAGGCCACCGATGCACGCACCAATGTGCACAAATGGGCCCTCCTTTCCCACCTGAATGCCTGATCCAGTACTGAGGCAGCACGCAAAGATCTTCGTCATCACCGTCCAGCCGCCGAGGTAGCGCTTAGCGTGGTGACCAGACACAATTGTCTTCACCTCGATGATACCGCCACCCGAGCCGTAAGGGGAGTAGCACTTGCACACAAAGGACGCCACGGTGGAGATCACTGTAGAGAAGAACACGTAGAAAAAGAACTCGGTGTAGTACACGCCACGGTTTCCGCGGCCTGCAAAGAACTCACCCCACGTGTAGTACCCCTCACAATCCTCTGCAAGACCAGCGCAGCATAAATCCTTGCGAAGCCAGAAATGGTTGAGGCAGATACCGTTGCGAATGCTGGCGACAAAGTGCGTGGAGGCGTCAGAAGTCACGCTGATGATGCCCATCGTGAGGCCCACGACAACAGCGGAGACAAACGCTTCGGGCGCGCTAAAGACTTCGATGGCCGAGCGGCGGAGACGGTGCTTGTGGCTGGATTCGAATTGTGCGTTCTCATTTTGGGAACTTAACCAATCAAGCGTTGCCCAGTCACCCTCAACACGGGTGTTTTCCAGGAGGATAATCGGCTTCTCTTTGGCGGGTGGTGGCGGCATTAATTATTCCTTCCGAGTGTTTTTTTTTTCGTAGGATGCCCTCTGTGGTGAGCGTATCTGGGGAAAATATGAAGCCCCTCGCTTAACTGTGGTTTGCCTGTGTGTGTTGTTTTTTGTGTGTGTGTGCAAAGCGAACATAAAAAGATGAACCATTTTTTTCTAAAAGTGTGATCTTCATACAATACAAGGAACAAAGCCGTCGGCAAATTCTCTCACTCAAGTCGAATTTTCTTTGCGCGATCAAGTAGCTTTTGCTCTGCCGCTGCTCTTCTTGCAACTTCGCGCGACGCTTTTTCCTCTTCTTTTTTTGAGCGATCGAAAGCACTTCCGGCGCTCTCAACAGCGAACGCGTCTGCGAAGGCTTGAGCGTCTCTCGCCTTTACTTTTGTATGTTGTTCACGCTCCGCCACCGCCTTCTCCTCGCGGAACTGGACCAACAGGGACTCCCCCATCAGTTGGCATTCTCCGTTCACTGTGTCCAAATCTGCACCCTGCCCAACTCTCAGCTCCTTATGCTCCAGCACACGTAGTTTTAGCTCTCGCAGCCTGTCATGTTGTGCGAGAAGATTTGCAAGAATGAGGTTCTCCTGGGCGCTTCGTGCTGCCTCAAGTGGACTGACATAGTCAGCAGTATTCACAGCATCGGAAGTGCTGCGGGAAGAGGCAGAATTCTGTCGAACGGCCACGCGGCTTCGTTGGACGTATCCACTCAACCCCGTCCCTTTAATGGAGGCCATGCCAACACCATTGTACGTCATATTGACTTGATGTGAACTGCACTCCAACAAGACAAACAACAAAGAGAGGAGGAGGAATATGAACACTGTCTCAACCATAACACATCTACAAGTCACTTGCGAGCTTTTATTTTGCTTTTATGGGAATCCCCTCTGCGCGGAAAAAAAACACACAAACTTACAGCAAATACGAATGATGCGGGGGCACGTGTACTTTCCTTTGTGTGTGTGTGTTAGTTGAAAGCCACAAACACGTGATTCCACAGAGAGAATGCTGCAAATCTTGTTGTCCCTTTGATCTCCTCATTACTTCTTCCTATCTCTTCCTCTCTCGATAACTTCACGTGCAATACTTTGTTTGTTTGGTTGATGGATGTTGTGGCTTTTGGGAACGCGATGAGAGTAATGTTGGCTCTCTGTTCTTCCAAAGTGTGCTGTGCTGGTGCAGAGGGAATGGTGTGTGTGTGTTTGTGTGTGTGTGTGAGGTAAGTGTTTGTGTTTTGTTTTTTGTTGTTTTTTTTTTGTTTGTTTGTTTTTGTGGGGGTAAGCAGAAAGAAGGCTAGCTAGTGGTCCTTTTTCTTAAGCGGGCTGCCAGCAATGAGCTCCTTCTCCTCTTCGTGCTCCTCATGCTCAATGTTGCGCATGAATGTAATCAAGTCCTTCTTGGAGATGAATCCCTCGAATCGGGAGCAGCGGGCCACCATAATGTGCCGTGAACCTAGAGACTTGAAGATGTACAGCACACGGGATACAGGGCACGATGGTTCCACCTGCAGCATCGAAGATTCTACCAGCTGGCTAAGATCGACCTCGTTGTGCGACAGTGGCTCGGCCTCTGAGGGGACAGAGAAACGGAGGAAAGTACCGTTGTCCACGCCACCGTGGCGGCGCATGTTCTCAGCCTGAAGCGACTGAGAGATTTTCTTTGCGGACACGTAACCTAGTAATACCTTCTCGTCCAAGTTGGACAGCACTGGGAAACCGGCAACGTTCTTCTTGGCGAGCAAGTCGTTGATGCCACCCACGGTGCAGTTTCGGGCAGTCAGCACCATAAACTCCTTCCCCTTGTATACGTCCTGAGCAACGGAATGGTGGTAGAACTCCTTCTTGGGGTCTAGGAAGGGAAGCTTGTTCTCCTCGATGGCAATTTCGTAAATACCCTCGACGCCGATGCCCTCGCCAGCCCACTTGGCGAACAGAATGCCAATAATAACGGGTACAAGGTACTCAAGGCTGCCAGTCAGCTCGAACATGATGATCGCCAAGCAGATCGACATGCGAGTCACACCTGTCAACATCGCACCTGCGCCCACAATTGCATACGCTCCAGGAATCACGCAAAATTGCTGGTCGACGCATTCCGTGAAAATAAAGACATCTTGGTACGACTGCTGCAGTGCTCGAATGAAAAGTCCAAAGGCTCTACCGTACATAGCACCGATGGCCAATGCCGGGACAAGATTACCAGATGGCAAGAAGCATCCCACGGCGTACGCAAAGAGCAGCAGCTTGAGGGTACCGCAGATCAACAGGTTCGCCATGGTGACCATATCGCTGGACTGGCAGATCTCCAGGGTGCTCGAAGGAGTGCAATCTTGGAAGAGAGCGCCAAGGAATTCCAGCAGGGAGCCGCGGCCGTAGGGGGTGAAGTAGTTGATAATGCCGCTGACGGCACCAAGAATGCACACCTCAGTCACGCGCCAGTTCTTAAAGCGGGGCTTTCGCCAGCGGATAATCTTGATGTTGATAACGTTGTAGAAGGAGCCGAGGAGACCGCTGAAGATTCCCAGGGCGGCGAATAATGGCAGCTCAAAGAAGTGCCAGTCATGTTCGTAGTTCACAGAGAACTGAACGATGCGCCCTGTGTGCCAAATGTCTACCTTGGACTGGAACAGTACCGCCGTCACGCCGCAAATGAGCGCAGACATGAGTGTCTTAAAGTTGTAGAAACTTGAGAGCTCCTCAAGCGCAAAGATGACGCCACCAACTGGAGCGCCAAAAGCAACAGCCAGGCCGCCAGCAGCACCAGCTGAAATCAGCTCGCGCTTCTTGGCTTCCAGGCGGTAGCTGGGGAACAGCTTTGCGGTCAAATCACCGACGCAGGCGCCAATGTGCACAAAAGGGCCCTCCTTCCCGACCACAACGCCAGAGCCAGTGCTGAGGCACATGCCAAAGGTTTTCGTCACCATCGTCCAGCCACCAAGGTACCTCTTCACGTGGTGCCCGGAGATGATCGTCTTCACCTCGTTGATACCACCGCCGGACGCGTAAGCAGAGTAGGACTTGCACGCAAAGGACGACACCGTCGCAAACGCAGTCGACAGGGCAACGTAGAACACGAAGCTCGTGAATCCCTCCACACGGTTCCCGCGACCAGCGAAGAACTCGCCCCACGTGTAGTAGAGTTCGCAGTCTTCCTCCAGACCAGCGCAGCACAGCTCCTTTCCGAGCCAGAAGTAGTTCAGGCACACACCGTTACGGAATGCTGATACAAAGTGCGACGATGCATCCGCGACGACACCAATGAAGCCAAGGATCAGTCCGGCCACCACTGCGGAGACAAATGATTCCGTCTGGCTCAGTGCGTTCATCGCGGAAGTCTTGCGGACACGGTTCTTCTCGAACGCTTCACGTTCCACCTGTTCAGCTTGTGAATTAATCCAGTCCATTGTTGCCCAGTCCGTCTCGGCTCGGGACGCAAGCTGCAACACTGTGTTATCTAGTTGTTGCTGGACAGGCATCGCGTGTATGTTTTCAAAAAAATATACGCTCTCTCTCTCTCTCTCTGAAAAAGGAAACACAAATGAGCGAAAAGAAAAAGCTGTAGACGCTCACGATTCACATCGTCCAACAAGCAGTAAAAGGGGGGAGGCACGATTCAGGCTTACCAATGTTAGTGGGCTGATGGAGCGAGCCGTTACGATAGCTAGCGAATGTTCATTCATGCAGATACGCCGCCACCAAAGCTCGTGCTCCAGCTTACATTCCATTGATCCTGGGTTTTCTTTTTAGAAATCAGTGTCTGTGCGAAACGAATTTAACGCGCATCATCATCGAGCGTGATTCACGAGGATTAAGGCCCTGAGAGTCTTGCGCGATTACTTCTTGCCGGCCTTGACGGCGGCCTTGGTGACCTTACCGCTGGACGCCTCCTTCTTGGCGACGGACTTGATGACACCGACGGCGACGGTCTGGCGCATATCACGGACGGCGAAGCGGCCGAGGGGAGGATATTCCACGAAACTTTCCACGCACATTGGCTTCTGGGGGACCATCTTGACGATGGCGGCATCACCAGACTTGATCGCCTA